>JAMZDL010000158.1:0-66330 GCA_027579765.1 Candolleomyces efflorescens
TTTTTGGGGGCGGCGGGCCGGATTCACCCCAAAACGGTTCCCCCCCGCCGTGTGGCCCCATTCGTTGGGCCCCGGGGCGGGGGGGCGGGGGGGGGGGGATGCAGGCACGAGGAAAGACGAACGATGATATAGTGGCCACAGCCGTGCTGGGTGCCTTCGCTGTGTATTCTGCACATGGTGCTGTCGCTGTGGCAGACGATGAGGAGGAGGGAGGATGGGATGCGGGGACGGAGTGAGGAAAAGGGAGGAGAATGGAGGCCATATATATAGTGGGGGTGACGGAAAGGGCTTGTCGACCGGAGCCTGAGCAGCTCTGAGATCTGATTGGCACTCCGAAACCAACGTCGTTCCGTAAAAACAAATAATATCCCGATAACGATCACGATGACGAAAAGAAATCAAAAATCAAAAATCAAAAAATATTTCCACGCGTGTAAATTGCCGGCGTTTCCTAATCAGGGCCCCAACACGTCACGCGCCCGACCAATGTCCTCCTCCACCCCCACCACCCGTTCCAGGACCTCCCTCTTCCTCTCCTACCGCGACTCCCGCACACGCTCCACCCGCTTCTCCAGGCCCAGGCACCGCCCGGCTTACGACGACCTCGATCCCCTCGACGACGAGCACCAGGGCCTCATCAGCAGCTCCCCCAGCCACGTCGCAGTCGATGTCAACGAGCTTCCTCCGCAATGGTGGCGCCTTCCCTCTACCTTCCCGGTCTCTGGACTCGTTTGACTCTTCTGAACCACAGGGTCGACCTCGCGGATCAGGTGGAAGACCTTCTCGTAGATGCGCAATCCAAAAGTGTGTCCCAGCGCCTCGCTTTCTGAACCGTGCTGATGCTTCTCCGCATGGCCCCCTTTTCACCCGGAATTTCATTTCTAGTCGTGTCTCTGGACAAACTCCATTCCAAGCATATCCTCCCCGGGTTCTCGGACCGGACCCAGGAGGAGAGGGAGATTGAGGCTCTGACGACCAGCGTCACAAAGGTCAGTCATTGATTCCGGCGTGCTATTCCGTTCCCGACCCAGCCTCTGCTGTTTCATACAGGATTTTAGACGATGTCACTTTCTGATCCAGAAGATTGGGTCCTTCCAACCCCACACCTTTCCACCTGATCCTCAGTCCTCGAGAAACGAGCTCCATACGGCGAAGAATGTTCAACGCGGCCTTGCCGCCAAGCTCCAGGATTTGAGCGCCACCTTTAGGAAGAAACAGCGCGTTTACATGGAAAGTGCGATGCCTTCTCTTATCACCTCCCCATCTACTTGTTACTCCGTACCTGATCCGTGTCTTCTCCCGCGATCCTGCTTGTCGCTATCGATTTCATCACGAGTCTCTTTTAAACTCTGGTTCAGCCATCCTTTCAACTCGGGCTGACCATGTTCCAGAACTCCAAGGTCAGGCGACCAAGAACCAAGATTTACTGGTCGCTTCTGGTGCCATCTCTCTCAAAGGCTCCGAGGGGTTGAGTGCTGTCGATGATGACATACAGGCTGCCGTGAGTCCTTCCTTTCGTTTCAAACCCGACATCTCCTCAACTTGTCACTTTTCCTTTCGCCAAAATGCTGTTATCCGGTCGGCCCTCGGCATCTGTGCGCCACGTTCTCCGCTCCTTTCTCATTTGCCCGAACCTCGTTCCTTGCGATTCATCTCTTTCATCCGGAATTATCTCATCGATACGATGGATCCTGTCCCTTAGACCCATACCCGAAATCAGTCCATGTCACTCGTCCATGCAGACCCATCTGCGGAGCTACGTGCACGAGACCGGGAATTGACCGAAATCGCGAAATCCATTGCAACCCTCGCCGAACTTTTCAAGGATCTCTCGGTACTTGTCATTGATCAGGGCACGCTCCTCGATAGCGTCGAGTATAACATCGAACGCACCGCAGTAGACCTCGAAGAGTCTGTCAAAGAACTAAAAGTTGCAACAAAGTAAGTCTGCGGGGCGAGGGTTTAAGCTTTCCCCAGGTTATTTGTGTGAAGAGTCGGGAAACTAACCTTCCCTTCACTTAATCACTTCCACAGGTACCAAAAGAATACGGGTCGAAGGAAATGCATTTTTTTACTGCTTTTGATCATCTTCGGTCTGATCATCGTTCTCATCTTCAAGCCAAAGCGACACCGATCAGCTTCACCCGCCCCTTCACCCTCGCCTATACCTACCCCTTCCTCCGTTGTGCAGGCAAGGTCCGGCGATTTGGTCGATGCGGCGTCGAGGGTGCCGTTTCGGAATCTTTGGCCTCGACCACGCGCCTTTGGATGAGTTCATAGAATTGCATCTCGGCCGACCTTTGATCTGGTGCGGCATTTGTACCGTCCTCGCTGTCCCAATTACATATCTGCGGATTAATTACTTTTTTTGAATAAACTTTCGCTGTCGATCTAGGTTTGACTGGAACCTTGACCAGCCGGTTAATCCGGGGACAAGGATGTATGTCTAGTGAGGATTCCGATGAATGCATTTCTTCCAGGCCGCCTTGAATGCCTTCCCATAACCCTGCCCGGATCTAGCATGAACGAGGCAGCATGAAGAAAATTTTGAGCCCGAATGCATTCTTATGCTCGGGTGTGGTCAACGCTCGTCGTCCGGCGACGTAAGACAGATAAGCGAGGGTCGTTGGTTACGGGACTCGGGCGCGGTACCCAATGACCTGTTGCCCCTTGGAAAAATCTGCAAACCTCACAGCAAAGCCTCCGCCTCTTTCTTACAGCCATCTCCCCTCTTTTTTATTAATTTCCTTGCTGGCAGGGCTGGGCTCCAAGCAACCTATTAATTTTGAGGGCCATATTTCACTTGTTCGGCTGCGCCAAGTAGAAACTGGTTGGCAACTATAACGGGTAATGACGTCCAGCTGGAACACAGGGGGCCACGAGGCGGGACAGAAGTTTACATTGCTCGACAACGATTCAGCAGCGTCTTTATTCTACCGGCCAAGCAAGGCAATCGCGAAATCTAATTCCCCGTCTGCGAAACCGGGGCACCACGCCGCTGGCGAGCACGACCCGTTAGCCACCCCGAATCCAGGTTTGTTCCGCTCGTCGTCATCGAATATTTGTTTGGTTTTTCATTCCTTTTGTCATTTTTTATCAAAACAAGTGGGGCTTGTGTCCAGCAACAATCATACTGGTCTTCAACCACCACCAACCGCCCGAGAACACACTCCTTTCATAAATCAACAAGGACAACCGCCGTCACCTTCCACTCCTTCACCCCCCCACAACATGGCCACTGCTGGTGGTACCCACTTTAATGCATACGACGCTGAACGGGCACAGTCACCCTATAGTAGTCATGAGAAGACACACGAGGCCAGTAGCTCTGGCCACCACGAACATGCGAAGCGGCCGGGAAGCTCGCGTACACCAAGCTGGGATCTGCTGGGTGGTATCAAGAAGCTCGAGCAATCGTACGAGCAATTTGACGCGAGGAACGCAAGCCAGGCGCATCTCATTTACGCAGAGGGTGATACCCCAAAAAACAAGGTGATACTTTTTTCTTCCCTTTATCGTCATGCCATGACGCTGGTTGGGCATGCATCGTCGATCGTTCTGTTCTGTTTTGATGGGGCGCGGTCCCTTCAATTCTCTTCTCTACAGTTCGAATGCCTGCATGTCCTTGCGGCCCTTGTACTTTCTAGCTGCGCTTCAGGGACCCGTTACTTTGGGTTGGAAGCAGTCCCGGATTCGGTGTGGATGCCATTGCGTAGTGTAGTTGTGTTCTTTCTCCCTTTGACATTCGACTGTCCAATCTCGCGTTCCAGTTTACATCATGATCTCATAGATCAATCGTAACTGACACTCTTCTGCTGCTCCAGGTCTCGAAGTTTTACCATTTCTTGCTAAACGTTTCCATTGTCACCCGGTGGTTCCTGTTTATTGTTCCAGTTCTAGGCATCCTCTGGATCCCTGGAATTCTGGGAGTGACAACATTCCCCAATGCGAAGGTATGTGTTGAGAATCGGCCCTGCGGAACATCGCTCATTTCGCTACTCGTCTCTTAACGTTTCGACAATTGTTATTGTCCCTGGCAATCACATCCACACGCTGTGATCATCCAACAGATTTGGGGAACCAAGTTGATCTGGTGGAGTATCTATCTCACCGTATTATGGGGAGGTAAGACTTCGCTAAGCTTTAGAGAATAGGCCCTGATCACAGTCTAACATTTCCTCGCTGCAGGCTGGTGGGCTGCATTAGCGGCTTCGTAAGTTTGTTTCCTTTCTGAACCCGAAGACGTAAAAAGTGTTGAACCCTCTTTCTAGCCGCGTTGTGCCTGCTGTCGTTCGGGCCACGGTGGGTGTCGTTGCCGTAGGCACGAGGCGCTACATAGAATGGATGCAAGTACTTCACAGGTAGGTTTCTCCCACTTTCATTTCGCAAGTTGGGTTCTTGCAATTGTCCTCTTGGAGGGTGGAAAGTTCTTCGTCTTGATGCACGAGCCTTCACTCCTGCCGATGTCTTCTTTCCCTGCATCATTCTTATCCTCGTTCTGGGTCACAGGTACATCGCTCTGTTTGCCTGGACTTTGGTCCTGTGGGTGACCTGGGTTCCCCTCATCAAGAATAACCAACAAAATGCGGGGGACAAGAGCAAGCAAGCTGTTGACCTCATCGGCAAACTTCTATTCGGTTTCTTCATCTGTGCAGCCGTCCTGCTGTTCGAGAAGTTCTCGATCCAATGGATCGCCGGCAAGTTCCATGAGAGGTCCTATGCTGGTATGTAGCACCTAGCGAGTCCATTAATTGTGGATGGTGGTCCCGATTTCCATCTTGGCCGCCATTCACATTCGCATCACTCGTCCGCTCCCCATCGGTCCTCATACTCACATGTCCTTTCTTTCCACATAGAACGAATTGCCGATCAGAAATATGCCGTGAGAGCTCTGGTCACACTGTATCGTTTTTCGACCGATGTCCCGGGACGCGCAGACGGGCTGGCGGAATCAGGCGACGCCTCCAAAATGAGTTTTGCGAATCCGAAACGCGTGTTCAAGAAGATTCAGAAAGGTGTAAGAATCGCAGCAACTACTACTACCACGGCTCTGGGTAACGTTGCCTCGGAAATTGCGGGGAGGTATGTGATTTGTTTTTTTCTCTTTCTGGCCTTCTGGGCTCCAGTATTGTAAATTGATTTCCAATTTCGTCTCTTGATAGCTCGGTTTTGCAACCTAATTCACCTCAAGCTATAGTCAAGACTGCGCTTGAATCTTCTAATAGGTCTCGTATCGTAAGTCTATTCTATGAATTTGGCGTTCAGTTAATAAATCTTTCTATTTTAGCTCGCTCGCCGCATTTTTTACTCTTTTGCAAAGCCCGGCGCCGATGTTCTACTCATCGATGATATACAACGGTACTTCCCCACGGCAGACGAGGCAGCCCAAGTTTTCGCCCTTTTCGATAAGGATTTCAACGGCGACGCAACTCGTGAAGAAATGGAAATTACATTGATGTAAGTGGATGCACCATACCCAGTAAAGGTCATTTATCTCAAGAACATGGCTCTGGTTTTTTCTTTCCAAATTTAACAGGGAGCTACACCGCGAGCAACTTTCCATCGAGAATTCCATGCGAGATCTAGACAGTGCTGTTGGGAGATTAGACAACATCTTCATGACGCTGTATGTCGTTATCGCCGCTCTTATCATCGCTGTGGCTCTGGTGAGTTCTGCCAGATTCTGTCGTTCAAAGTTATTCCGCCTGTGGAGAACATCTTGCATCATTGGGAGAAACTCCGGTCATCGATACGCCTCTCATTCTCATTGGAGCTGTGCTCTTTGCACAAATGTTCCTATGCTGACATCTTAAAAATCTTGTGCAGGAAGCGCAACTGGTGACTCTCATCACTGGAGCCGGGACCCTCATCCTTGGTTTGAGCTGGCTCATTGGTGGTAGTTTGCAAGAAGTGCTGCAGAGTATCATCTTCTTGTTCATCAAGCATCCTTTCGATGTCGGCGACCGTGTTGTTATCAACAAGGAAACCTATACCGTGAAAGAGATCAGGCTTTTGAGCACCGTGTTCTTGGATGGAAGCTCCGCCTCGGTGCAGGCCCCGAATAATGTGCTTAGTACTTTGGTACGTTGGCTCAAACCGATGTGCCTGCTTGCAGCAATCTAATATTGATGGCCTTGCAGTTTATTCAAAATCTCAGGCGTAGCCCACAGGTACGGCTCGTTCCATTCCCGTTGCACTTAATGAGCCTTGATTTTGAATGCTGATCAAATGAAATAGATGTCGGAGAACTTCACTTTCGACGTCAGCTATGCAACTAGCTTTGAGGACCTTGAGAGGCTTCGTGAGCGTATGCTGGCTTTCGTTACAGAGGAGCGGCGCGATTACCATCCCTCTTTTGACGTGAACATCAAAGGTTTGGAGTCTCTTTCTATTCATTCATCGATGCACCAGGCTTAATATCAAACTTTCCCTTTTCCAGACTTCCCCGAACAGTCCAAGATGACGCTCTCCGTCGATATCAAGTACAAGGCTAATGGCCAGATTGCATCGCTCAAGTGTAGGTACCGACAATGCAGCGCTACGTCATTTGACTCATCGTCCTTCCTCCATAGCCAAGCGTCGCAATAAATGGATCTGTGCTCTCAAGGAGGCCCTCGCTGAAGTCAAGATCTACGGGCCGAAAGGGAACCCGAGCCCACCACCTGATGTTACACGCTACACTCAGGTACCTTGGGAGACTGTTCTCTGGGAAGACCAGAAAGCCGCGGAGGAAAAAGCAAAGGAACAGCAACCGCAGCCTCCGCACCACGTTGGAGGATGGCACTTGAGGGATAAGGACGCCTCCATTTGTAAGTGTCCCCTCCGTTGAGATCGGCAGGCATCGGCTAACTGGCCCTCCCTCCCCTTCGACTTGTAATCTTGATACCTGTCCTTCAGTGGACTCGACTGGTGATGTCTTTGGTGACGGCAAGGGGAGTTTCATGTCGACTCCCCATCAGGAGCTTTCCCAGAACCCGCTGCACCAGAGGTACCAGCATGCGCACGGTCAGGCACAAGCCGCCCAAGGATATTCTGGAATGCCAGCTCCCTCCCTGACTTCGGCCAACCGGGTCCAGCAGGGAGGCGACGTCATTGAAATGACGCCTCGATAGACGTTGGACCGTGAAGATGACCACCGCGTTCATTCAACCACCCTCGATCCTCTTCCCTACTGCTTCCATCGGCTCTTCCCTTCGCCGGATTTCTATTGCTCGATGCTGCTACCCCGCATTCAACCACCTGAAGCATTTGATTTTACCGAATGAATGTAACTTACTCACTGACTTATTTCTCACTAACCCATCGGATTCGGACTCGCTTTCCATTCACTTCCCTCGCTGTCTATACATTACAATATGCTTCCTCCTCTTCACCTGCTTGGCTGGTCCTTCCTTCCCCTTTCGACGTCATCGCGTCAACTACTATTAGATATAGCGGCCACGCAATCTAGATATCTTACCCGGCTGGCTAGTACCTAGCAATTGAATATCATCGCCTGTACCTGTTTGATCGCATCCTTGGTCATGTTTAGATCATTCGCACCTTGGCGTTGACCGAACCCGCTGCTGCTGCCGTGTTGGACGCACCTCGCTCATCTCGCCTGGTACCTATAGGTTCCATGAGCCTTGCAAGCATGGCGAGAAATTTCGCTGCGGCCCCGACCATAGGAACTTTGTTTGTTGAATGTTCTTGGGATGATGTCAGTACGGTACGAATTCCTGGTTTGACAGTTGTAACTCAATGCATGATATGAGATTGTCGGGTAGATTATGGGGCGCGTGTATAACAGCGGGATAAATCACAGTTCCCGAACCCAACAAACGTCATGCCAGCGTTGATGCATATGTTCGTAAGTATCAGTATTCTAATAGTGCACGATGCATACTTGAAAAAGACACAACAATTTTGTAGTAAATACCAAATGGATATTTAAGCAAACCATGAGCGCTAGCGGACGGGTCGACGATTGGGGGGTATGTAGTAAGTAGGAATTCCAAAACAATGCAGCGAGAGTGTCCCAAATAATGGAAAAAGAAAAACATAACAATAACGAAAACAAGTCATAACGTTAAGTACGAAGAGCCGTGTGATATGCGGGGGAAGTGATAGCGAACGAAACAAAAGGACGGGTGGGTAGACAGGGAGAATAAGTTACATACATTTTAAAATTAAACGTCCAAGGGACTCCACTGGCCCCCATTGACAGGGGACATCATTGAGAGGCGGAGAATTGGGAAAAAGAAGGAAAAGCATAATGGTCATCGAGCCCTTGGGCATCCAGATCAGATATTCCGACTCGGGCGCCAATACAACGAACGTATACCACCTTCATTCCTGAATGAAGTCATTCAGTCACTTCCCACTGCCTGGGTTTGCGAGAGAGGATCCGAAGGCTCCACACAGAGGCAGACTGCTGCCCTCAATCACTTCACCCCACCACTTCTTTCATTAACCCCCCCAAACGCCTCCATTCAACACGGATCAGACGTGAACGTCACCTCCGTCCAACGCAGATCCTCTTCTCCTCCTTCTCGTCCAGCTGCCACTGCCTGTCCCACCCACCCACCATCCATCCATCATACTCAAGCTTCCCCCCTGGAACCGGTAGGAGAAGATCCGACTCTCGTCTCGAGCAGCCTGGATCTCGGAGCAGAGGGTTTGAGATCCAGACGAGACACAATTAGAGATTAGCACACGGCTCCTTTCCGCACCGCTGACTCTTCCTCGTCTCCCAATGCCGCCTTGCAATCTTCCGGAGCTCGCTTTTGATAATCTTTCCCGAGGGCGTGTGTTCTAAGAGCAATTTTTTGGGAGTAAGCATGAGCATACAGGCGCCAAATTCGCTCCGAGACGACGAACGAACAAACGCACCGAATGGCTCGTTATGGACTACAATCATAACCGGGACAGCGAACCGGGGGAGCCTGCAAGATTGGTTGATTAGAAAAACAGAGGCTTCGAGGAATCTCTCGACTTGCCGATTCCGCACGCCGGCTAGGAGGACAGCCTCGTCCACACTGTTCCAATAGGCCGGCTTGATACTGACCACGGCAGTCACAAGCTCACCCAGCCTCTCGTCCGGTACACCGACCGCCGCGGCTTCGTGCACCCGAGGATCAGCGTAGAGCGCATTTTCCACCGAGACTGAATCCTAGAGTAGGTAGAGGAGTCCAAGTTGAAGTAGAAGTAGACGTAGACGGCAGATAAATGAGGGGACAAGTGATCAGAGGTATGGTCGATGCTTCTGGGGTTGGAAAGAAGGACGTACGATATTCTCTCCGCCGCGGATGATAATGTCCTTGACTGTGAAAGGGATGAGTCAGTGAATTAGGTTTGGAAAACATTAAAGTTATCACGCACTTCGGTCTTTGATGTACAGGAAGCCGTCAACGTCGACATATCCCAAGTCACCAGTCTTGAGCCAACCGTCCGCGGTGATCACTTTCTTTGTGGCCTCTAACAAATCATGTGCCGTTGAGTGTCGTAATTCCAAGGGGATGGGGACCTCGGCTGAAACGTACCAGGATCGCGCCAATACTCTTTCATCACATTTGGACCGCGTCTTAAAAAATTACCGTCGGTCAACAAAGAAGGGAAGGCAGGAAAAAATGGCACTCACAACCACACTTCTCCCACATCACCTGGTCTGTCGACTTCTCTTCCTTGCTGGACGTTCACAATCCTGATTTCGTTTACAGGAGACGCTCTTCCCGTACTCTTCGGCCTGACCATGTAGTCTTCTCCAGACGCCTACAAAACGAATGGAGTTGGTAACCCACTTCTATATTTATGTGTGTGCTTGATAATTACCGAAACGGCGATAGAGTTGGTTTCTGTCAGACCATATCCTTGGATCCTACAATGACCCATAAAGTCAGCCAAAAATACAGAGCTGTCAGTGCGAGAACGCGTGCTCACATTGTAGCAGCTGGGAACGCCTTTCTCGCCCTCGGAACCAACGAGTCCGGTGCAGGCGCACCGCCGAAAAGCAGCCCTTCTAGTGGGTGGCCGGCGAGCGAGCTCTCAATGAGGTCCGATACCATCGAGGGGACGCTAGAAAAAAAAGGTTATCGGAGTGAGAAGAGTTGGTGGAGAAGTGATGCTCACCCTCCCGCAACCGCAACGTTTTCTCGCTTGATTAATCTCACAGCTGATTGAAAACATGGAAAATCAGTTCCATGTGCAGTCGAAGGGAAGTTGATGGTACTGACCGTCCTCGACGATCCATTTGCGCATCAAGACGATTTTCATGCCAGTGAGAGTGGCCATCATCTGAGAGATAACCGCGCGGTTAGCTGGCGTTGAGAAGGAGGAAGCAAAGGACCAACCGAATAACTCGTCGATCCGGTAACATGGAAGAGCGGGACAGCCACAAGCGCGGCCTTCTGAGGTACCACTGGCGCCGAAGTTGAGGTTGAACCTGATGTACTAGGGCTCGGACTCGGAGTAGGAGATAAATCCTCTCCTCTTCTCAGGGCAGCTCGGAAGCCGCCAACAAGCACCTGGATTTAAGGTCAGGAAAATTCATCGCGCAGAGGTCGTTTTGACTGACGTTGAGGACGTTAGTTAGGAACTGCCTCTGAGTGCTCAAGACGCCTTTAGGAAGCCCGGTTGTGCCAGACGTAAAAATGATGGTGGCGTTGTCTTCTGGGGAGATGGAAATATCGCAGAAAGCCTCAAGTGTCGGCTCAGCAGTTACATGAGTCTTTAGAGCGTGGTCAAGAGGGACAATGTTCGCCCATTGACTGGTAGGCGCGTCGAGAAGGAGGACGTGTCGGGCGGGAAGGCTCGGCGACTTACTAGACGACGCCGGGGACACGAGAGGTGCCAAAATTTGGGCGCGCTCACTGTCAGTGAAAACGACTTTGCAGTCAGTGTACGACAGGCAATGGCGTAGGGGTTCGACAGGCAGCCAGCTATCAATGACGTCGGGGATTCAGGAACTCAATTAGAGGTTATAGTTTATTGGACGTACGCGTTTGCGAGGACGGTCACGGCGCCTATGAGATCTGTGGCAGGGAGCGTCAGGGCGCTGCATTCAAAGGCAAAAGGTAATCAGAGAGAGGACGCACGGCTTGCCCAGAAAATGATGAGGTATTCAGGACAGTTGCGCGAGCATATGCCTATACGGTCGCCTGCAGAGAAATGATGGATAATGAGAAAGGCTGGCATGGATGGGGCCACGGACCTTTTTGGACACCGTACGCATCCCGCATGAGGGCTGCGACGCGCAGTGCCTGTTGGTGGACTTGGGCGTAGGAAAGCCTCCTGTCCTCATAGACGATGTAGGTATCCTGGGAGTACTGGGCGAGGGCAGCAAGCCAGAAGTCGCGGAGACTCGGCCAGAGATTTTTGTAGACGGTGTAGAGCCTGGCGTCGACGAGGGCGGTCTGCGTCTCGTGGAGGGTGCCGGGTGCGGTGAGGATGGCGTCGGCTGTGGACGATGAGGAGGGGCTGGACGAGGGGGAGAAAGGACGTACTGTGGTGCAGGGAGCGGATTGGCACCCAGGAAACAGACATTGTGGCGGCAGGACTGGGGGAGAGAGACGGCCATTGGCTTTTTAAGGAGGGAATATACGACTGAGGTCCGCGGAGCCTCGGGGGACGGACGACATACCCTGGCCTCCGGAGCTTCGGCGCGCCTCGTATGTTGCCGTGGTTGTCCTCGGACAAAACATATCAAAGAGGCCGTTGTTTGGCGCTGTTAGGATCAGACGCTTCTCTCTCTGCTTCCACTAAGATGGCGGAGGACACCGCGCCCATCGTCAGAATACGCGAGCTCAAAAAGGACTCGGTCAATTTCGTCCTCGAGAATGTCGACCTCGCCTTCGCCAACTCAATCCGCAGGGTCATGATGGCCGACCTCCCCACCGTCGGTTAGTACCACCCCCTCTTTCACCGCCGTCGTGCTCCATGCTCTTTAAGCCATCGACCTCGTCGAGTTCGTCACAAACACCAGCGTTCTCCCAGACGAGTACATCGCACACCGCCTCGGTCTCATCCCCCTCATCAGCACCAACTGCGACGAGGCCATCCGATACACACGAGTGCGTTTCATGAACAATAGCCGACGCAGTATTGACCACCCTCCAGGACTGCACATGCATGCGAGGCTGCTCCTTCTGCTCCGTCAAGCTCGAGCTCCACGTGTCCTGCAGCGATGACACCACCCTAGAAATCACCAGTCACCATCTCGATGTCGTGCCCTACGTCGACGATGATGCCGTCGACACTGGAGACGAAATCGCCAAACGGACTCCAAACTTTGGTCATCCAGTTGGGAAAGGTGAGTCATGTGCCATCGCATATTTAATTTGGTCTGAGCTTTTCTCTCGAGGCGACCCAAGCGTACCCCCAATCCTCATCTGCAAAATCCGCAAAGGCCAAGAACTCCACGTAAAATGCACCGCTAAAAAGGGCATTGCAAAAGAACACGCCAAATGGTCTCCCTGCTCCGCCGTAGCATTCGAATACGACCCCTACAACAAACTCCGCCATACATCCTACTGGTTTGAACGCGACTCTCAGTCAGAATGGCCCGTATCAGACAACGCCAAGGAGGAAGACGACCCTCGAGAAGATGAACCGTTCGACTTTAACGCCAAACCCAACAAATTCTATTTTGATGTTGAGACGGACGGAAGTTTAGGTCCACAAGAAGTTGTGATGAAGGGACTTGCAGAGCTTCAAACGAAGCTTGCCAACCTCCTCCTGGGCCTGAAACCGACTGACGAAGCCGACGGTGGAGGCGCAGGAGGTGCCAGCGGCTGGGGAGACGCTCCCCCTCCTCAGGACAATGCTTGGGGAGGAAATGCAAATGCTGGTGGATGGGGTGTAGGTGGCGGTGCGAATAGTCCGGCAAGATGGGGTGCCGGGGGTGCTCGTTCAGCTACATCAGGCGGGGCGGGCAGCAGCGCCTGGAGCGGGTCGGGCTCGTCTTGGGGCGGAAGTGGCGCGAGCCCAGCAAACAGCACAGGAGCTGCCTCGGCAACGACTGGGGGATGGGGCGCCGCATCGTCCTCGGGATGGGGTGCAAGCCCCTCGCAGCAGACGCAAGGTTGGAATGTTTAGTGGTTTTTTGTATCCTCTACTTGCAAATCATATTTTTTGGCATGAAACCGAGAAAAACCCGAAAGAGGCTCGTAATGACCGTGTGAAATCATTATCAGAATAACCAGCGCTTAACAGTTTTTCTTGTTTTTTTCAACCACCATGACATATCGACCTCTATTCCTCTCGCGCTGCATGCAAGACACAACAGGAAATGGCACGAAAGGACA
The DNA here is from genome assembly GCA_027579765.1 of Candolleomyces efflorescens. Classification (NCBI taxonomy): domain Eukaryota; kingdom Fungi; phylum Basidiomycota; class Agaricomycetes; order Agaricales; family Psathyrellaceae; genus Candolleomyces; species Candolleomyces efflorescens. Next base: position 13,281 of record JAMZDL010000158.1, read on the forward strand.
CTAGCGGCGAACACGACTACCAACCACCTACGGGGTCTACGTCCAGGCGGCGTTCACGCACATGGGCCGAACACCAGTCGAGCAGTCTGAGAAAGGCTTTACTCACCAACAAGAAGAAAAAGGCAGAGAAAGCGGGTGCCAACAAGGACGATATCAACGTGCCTTACTATGAAGATTTCTGTAGACATGTGCAGGACTTTAGAGCGCATCTACATGGCATCTGGGAGGACCAAGACGCGGAAGAAGAAGAGGAAGACGGCGAGGGTATCCTCAAAAACCCGTTATTCGATTCCCAGTGGACAGAATTGGAGAAAGACGCGTTTTTTCACGCGCTTTCGACATATTCGAGGCTACGACCGGACTTGATAGCTGCAAATGTCGGAACGAAGAACGCATTCCAGGTCTCCATCTATCTCAGGGCGTTGGAACAGACGCTCACAGAGCTTACGGCAAGGGTGGCGGCGGAAGATGTTGATGCTGAACTTGAGGTGGAAGGTGATGAAGATTACGAAGGTCGGGGTGGAAGCGACGACGCTCGGATGCCCCAGAGCGATTCAGCGGTGGATGAGCACGAAGAAGAACCCGTACGCGTTGGTCAAAAGCGGAAACGCGCCTCATCATCTCCCTCCCCCGATAACACCTCTCTGGAGGTTGTCGCTTTCCAAAATGACCTGTTCGAGCGTCGCAAAGCCTACCCTATGGCCCATGAAATGTCTACAGACTGGGTCGATATGGAGGAGCGCCTAGCAAGGGTTGTCAGTCAGTTTGAGGAGCCGGGCGTGGGTTATGTCGGGTCGGGAGGGAGAAAGAAGCGTAGGGTCGAGAATGAGGAGACAGACTATCACGAAGATGAAGAGGATGAAGATCCTGACCAGGACGAAGAAGAGAACGAGGAGGAGGACGGAGAAGAAGCACCTCTCCTAACCTCTGGTCTTTACTTTCTGAACAACCAACTCCAGGCCCTCGAAAACATCTTCAGAGAATCGGAAGAAGCCTCCGCATCTCTGGAGGTTGTGCCCTCACCCTCACAGTCTCCTCGACCGCCGCCTTCATCTAAACTTGGCTCACCTTCACAGTCGAAATCCTCTTCTATATCTATTGAAGGCGGAACACCAAGAGACGAAGATGAACTGGACGAATTGGATGAAGACGACATCGATAGCTACATCCGCCCTTTACCTGGCTCCCAACCTGCCTCACGACCCCAGACCCCATCGTCCACTTCGAAGTCATCGAGAAAAGAGACGACGCCTGCACCCACTCCTGTTACAGATATGTCACAGCTATCTCCTGCGTCCCGAAGACGCCTTACGAAGCGCCTGTATATGCGAAAGCAGCGCGCTCTGAAGAAAGGCTTGGACGAAGATGAAGTTGACATGAAGTCTGTCAGGTTGAAGTCCGGTCCGAAGGCAAAGAACCAGGGGAAGGGGAAGGAAAAGGAGAGGATAGACGAAGAGAGCTCAAGTTCGAGGAAGAAGGCGAAACGAGTAAAGGAAGAGGAAGAGGACGAGAGCGATAGCGATAGCGATGAAGAAGTGGACGAGTTGGATGAGGATGACGATGAAGAAGAGATGGAATCCAAAACTCTTGCAGGTCAGACAACGGAGTACTTCAAATACAAACAGGAGTTTCTAGAGGCTGGAATCGACGCGGACGCGATGAACGCCGAAGGGTTGGGTTACTTCAATCTTGGAGCGATGGGGAAACTCATGAAGTATGGAAACCTCCGTTCTCGTACCCAGTAGCTCTCGCTAATGTCCCAATCTACAGTCTCTTCAGCTCAGGCTACGGCGATCGCACTCTCACCGACCTTCCAGCTCTCTCAGCAGATCTCATCCGCCTCCTCCTTGAAATTCTCTGCGAGTTCACCATGGAGATCGTCCACCGTTCTATACTCATACGCGAATCAGGGAACAGGGCAAGGGAGAAGTCGAAAGTGTGGAGACAACGGAGTGGTGGCCAGAAAAGCGATGTTGCCACCGACAACAGTCTGAGCGAAACGGGTTCGGACTATGTCAAAGCGGAGGATGTGAAGCTCGCGTTAGAGATGATGGGGCTCAATTTGGAGGAGAGGAAGGTATACCTTGAGAGGATCATGGGCTTGGACGTGGCGGAGGAAGAGTCGGTTCCCAGTAAACCTTTGAGGGGAAATGGACTACCGGTACTGACCGCTCACCGAGCGCTGTATCCACCGTTCGTCCTTTTGCCAGAGGAGTACGCACCTCACGAAGGGCCGCAAAGCTTTGCATCATCATCGTCTTCTTCTCCTGGAGTACCCCATCACGAGACACGGCGTGACGACTCTGAATCGGACGACGAGGATGAGGAGAGTCAGTCAGCAGAGCAACAGCACGACACGCAAAGTTCCTCATCGTCCTCGTCCTCGTCTTCATCTTCGTCTTCATCTTCGTCTTCGCTTGCAGTGCTTCAACAAAAACCAAGGCACGACTCTGGTTCAGACGACGAGGATAGTTACGAAGGAGAGAAGGATCAAGCGGCAGTGGAAGATGAAGATCTAGAACCCGACCACGATTCAGACATTGAGATGGAGGACACCGACGACGACGATTCCCTCATCCCCTTTCGCTCAACCGTGTCGGAAGATGAGGAGTTCCAGAGACAGCTGCTAGAAGAAGAGGACTTGGACAAGTGGGACATGTTGCAAGCGATGGACTATGAGAGGGAAGTTTGGGATATGATATTGGTCCCCGCATGAACATTTCAACGGAACTCTTTGCATATTCATCGAACGCTAGTAGTGCATGCAATATATACTCATAGATAGTCATTAAGCATTTTTCAGAGTTTCGCCACCCTGTCTTCGTTTTCCTCCCTGACCCGGATGACTGCTTTGCCCCATGTCTCTCTCCTCTCCAGAGCTCCCAGGCCTTCGCTCAACTTCTCCAAGGACCACGTCTCGGTATAGGTCACAGGTTGCACCGTACCCGATGCGAACATGTCCAGAAGCTCCTTCCAAACGACAGGAATGCGCGAAGGCTCCTTCTGGGTATATGCACCCCAATGGAGCCCGACCAAGCTGACATTCTTGAGGAGAACGAGGTTCATAGGCACTTTCTCGATTGTGCCTGCAGCGAAACCGATAACGAGGGCCCGCCCTTTCCAGGCGATGCACTTGAGCGAGTCGTTGATGAGGCCAACGGGGTCGTAAATCACATCTACACCCTTTCCACTGGTGATTTTGAGAACCTCCTTCTGCCAACCGGGAGTGGAGTAGTTGACCCCAAAGTCGGCGCCTCCGAACTTCTTGGCCACTTCAATCTTGGACGCAGAACCGGCAGCAGCAATGACTTTAGCACCCAGGGCTATGCGTAGATGGTAGTGTTATTCGTAGTTACAATAGAGAAGAGTCTGAACAACCACTCACCCTTTGCAATCTGAACGGCAGCAATGCCTACACCCCCGGCAGCGGCGGTCACGAGGACCCACTCCCCCTTCTTCAGCTCTGCCCTGCCTACCAACGCCTCGTAGCTCGTAGGCCAAGTGACGAATAGCCCGGCACCCTGGTCGAAAGTGATGTTATCAGGCAAGGGGATAAGCTTGGCCCACTCGGCGGCGACGGTGTCCGCAAACGCTCCCTGTGCAGCTCCAAACACCCGCTGGCCAGGCTTGAAAGGGCATCCCTCGGGAATGGGGTATTTAGAGGAGATGCGGCCTGCAAATTCCGTGCCGAGGACGAAGGGAAGTGGGGGTTTGTTTTGGTATTTGCCTTGAGCTTGCAGAATCTATGAGAGACAAGGATTGTCAATACTTTTGGCTCAGCAGTGGGACATGGCACGCACATCGAAGAAGTTGAGCCCTGCGCTGTAGACGTCGACGAGTACCAGTCCTGGGCCTAGTTTGGGCTCAGGAGCGTCGGTCGACAGAGGGATTTTGGAGGGGTGAGCAAGGTCCTTGACAACAAATCCTCTCATATTGCACGATGGGGTTCTAGAGAAAGGGCTATCAGCGACATGAACGGAGGCACCCCATGAGAATGAAACATACCAGAAGAGGGGTGCAGCATCTCGGAGCACTTGGTCGAGTTATTATACTGCGTTCCGCCCGGCAAACATCGCTCGCCATTGCCGGTGTGGGGGAGTCGGCTCCTTTTCCTCATCGGGCAGCACTCAAAAACACAGTTCACTTCATAAAAATGCAATTGAATGTATGAGAGTTGGTATTACACATGATTACTACTGGTCTATTGACTTTGGAAAAAAGAGAGATAGAAAATAGCTAGCAAGGATACTGAAAACCATTCGCTGACGCCTTAACTGAACGCAAAGCCTTCACCACCTTCGTTGATTGCAAGTAGCAACTGCTGCCGAAGCATTTCATACGACGAGTATTGTGGAAGATCGATCTGGTTGAAGCCTACAGTTCCCGCGCATCAGCAAACATCAGAGGAGAAAGTCGCAAAAGCACGTACAAGTATGAGCCTGAGGCAGCCTATCGTTTTCACCATAGGCCCGATGGATTGAGAACCTCTGCACGCCTTGGACACCCTGGAGCTCAGTGAAGCCATTCAAAGGCACCTTGGATGTTCCCGTTGCAAACGACAAGACCTTGGCTCGTTCGTCCCTGTTGAACGATTTGAGGGCACGCCACCACCAGACGATGTTGGGATCAGTGCCGCTGTAGCCAACGTATTCCGTCGCCGCTCGCCATTCGTCAACGTCAATGTCAGGGGTACCAGAGATCAGCAACTCAAGCTCTTGCTCATTGAACTGTGAGAGGATTTGGTTGATTAGAGGACATCCTTGAAGACTGTCATGAGGGAAACATACGATAGTGATGAGATCCTTGGGAATGATCTCATAGAAGCCACTCGACAAATTCTCGATCTGGTCCTTGATGGAGGAATGTAGTCGGTATTGCGCAGAAAGCTGGACAAACTCCCTCTTGTTCTCCTGAGTGACTATAATGCCCTCGCCACCCTCCTTCAGAGGAATGATGCGGTTGACACCAAACTGAAATGGGGATTAGCACTCAGTACACGGAAGCGGGTCAAAGGAGCTTTACCTCGTCGGCTTCGACGCTAAAGTTCAAGTCAAGGATGGTGGGATCGTTCTCCAGGATCCAGCAGAGCGACTTGTAATACTCAGGATCGACCCACTCCACGTCTTTGTAGTCCACGGGCTTGTTCAACAACTGCCGATACAAACTCCTCGCGAAGTATGCATCAAGGAGGCGCCCGTCGTAGATAGCCTTGCCGATGACGCGTCCAACGAACTTGAAGAACGAGAGATGCTCGGGGTTCACCCAAGAGTTCTTGTTGGGTTGGTAGGTGAGCTTGTCCGCGGCACAGGGTTGGAAGAGGGCGTTGTTGGGGTCGAACATCTGTCTGGCAAGAATCTGGAACCACTCTCGCGTCACACCTCCAGCATCGACACCCTCTTCGTCATAGAACCGGACATTGAGTTTACCATACTTGATCTGGTCACCCGTCTTCCTCTGCAAGTACTGGAAGCTGTCTTCGAACACCCTCGCTCGGCGAACATTAAGCTGTAGCGTGCCGTGGTGCTCGCGCATATGTGGTCGTCGATGAAGCTGCTGATTGAAGTAGTTGCGCTTGTTGTCGAAATCGAGGACGCGGGGGTTGTTGACCAAGAGCGAGAACGACCCGCTCATCAAGGATGGGTTGTTGCGGACCATCAAGTTCAGAACCTTGCGATGGGCATCCGTGAATGAGATGAACAACTCCTCCATGGATTCCTTGGGCGTGGGCGTCGTCGGTGACTTGGGTGAGGTAGCCCCCCGCGCCACCCGGGCAGCGATGGTCGACTGTGCAGTCGAGCCAACATACTTGCAAACTACCATCAACGACTCGATGAGAGGGAGGAGTACAGTAGCGATGTGCTCTGTGTCAGGTTTCTCGTTAATGATCTCTAAGCAACGGCCCAACTTCTTCCAGAGCGTGGAGAACCGGAAGGACTCGTAGATAGCTTGCACCTTCTCGATATCCTGGGATTTCTCCTTGTCCTTCGCGGTGGTTGTTGATACCTTTGGCGTGTACATGTAGTCGATCGTTTTCAAAACCCGCAGGAGCTTGGCCTGGGTTGAGGATGCAGGGGAGAACTTGTTGGCAATGCAGCTAGTCATGGCGTCGTCGTCTGTGTCTTGAAGGGCTTTAGCCAATTCTTCCAAGTCGCCGATGAGCGTCTGTCCGAATTCCTGAGCCTTCGCCTTCAGTTCTTGAGCAATTACATCCCGCGCGTCTGGAATGTACGACAGATGCTGGATGAGAGCAAGGCTTTGCTGGAATGTCCGGCCGGAGCATTCGCCGATGGTGAGGATGTTGACAATGAGGCGGAGGACTGCGTGGGGAATTTGTGGCGGATTGGAAAGAAGGACTTTCTCTTCGACGGTTTCGATCTTCGGCTCTGATCCCGTAGTGACAGCAGGTGGTGTCTGGGCAGAGGACGCTATTGCTCAAGCACTGTCAGCGGCTGTTGGGTATAGAGATGCGATATAACTCACCTGGCTGTGCGATAGCCTCTGTGGGTGGTGTTTGACTATCAGAGGGAGGGGCAGATGCCGCCACCGGGGCCTCAGAAGGAGGCGCCGCTGCGCTGGTCTCCGTCTGCTGGCTAGATCCCCCAATCGAAGGACCACTTATCGCGACGGCAGGCTTTGCATCCTTGAGACTGGTCAAGGGGCGCGTAACAATGGCCAGAAGCCCAACAACAGATTCCATGATAGCGGGGGTGCGAAGGAGGGATTGTCTGTCCAACAAGCCTAGGAGGAGGACGATGGGATAGTGTGATTGGGGGACTTGCTTCTCTTTTCCTTTCCCCTTCTTTGTCGACGATTTGCGGAGGCCGGCAGGGAGCTCGTGTTCAGTGAGGAAGAACAGAGATGCCAGTTCGTTAGAAGTAACAATGTAGCTCAAGGCATCTAGACACTTTTGGGCGATAAGGTCTGGGAACGCCTCCATCTGCGATGCTGGCAGAGCAAGCGACGACAGATATTCAGGGCCGAGCTTTTGCTTCCCAACGGTCTTCGGTGTTTGTGGCTTGGTGCTTCGCACAGACATCTGGGCAAAGCTTTTGTCGACAGCAGCAAGGTCTCCGGTCCCGTCCTGAAGGATGCTGAGCAGGAGGTTGAACAGCTCAGTCCTGGTTTTTGCATTCTCGCACAGGTTTACAAGGACCTTGAAGAGCAAAGTCTTTCGCAAAACCGGCGGGAAGAACAGTAAACGGATGAGAGTTGCAATGCCGGCTTTGTCCAATAATTGTATGGCATCATGTTGCGGGCGCGGTTTTGGTGGTTGGGCTTGAGGTGGAACCCGTGGTGGTGCAGATCGAGTAGGGAGATGATGGCGCCTGGAACCTGGACCACGATAATCTTCAACTTCTGCAAGCATGTGAGATGGGAGGCTTGCAATAAATCCTTCGTCTTGTTCCATCAAAACCGCCTGTCGCAGCGTTGGATCAAGACTGGCAATAAAGCTAGCTGGGTCTATTTCCGCCGGACCCCTGGAAGCAGCAGCGCTTTCTTCAGCCCGTCGCCGCTCTCGCTCCATAGCTTCCTGCTGCAAGATTTCGGCCCGAATGTCGGGGGGCAAGGCGTCGAGGAATTCGGAGCTGATCTGCGAATCCGCCGGTCGCTCAACGCGGGCCGCTCTTTGGTCGCGAACATGTTGGTTCAAAACCTCCTCGCGCATGTCGTCGGGGAGGGCAGCGAGGAAGTCGGGGTCGATGCCTGTGTCGGTGATATCAACGGGACTGCCGTGGATCATGACCGTGATTCGCTCTGGCGCAGCAGGAGCTGAAGCAGAGGCCTCAGGCTGCTGCTGAGAGGTTGACGCTTCGAGCGGGCCACCGGTCGTCGCCGAGGGTTGCTCCTGGTTAGAGTCTTCGGCGTCTGCCATCTCAGCATCGTTGATGTCAGCATTGGATGCTTCTGCCATGACTTCGTCAGCCTGCTCTGGTGACTCAGAAACGTCTGGTAAGGCTGAAGATTGAGATTCAGGAAGAGGTTGAGTGCTCGGGGCGTTGGCCTCCTGTTGTGAGACTGGAAGTGCTGTGGGGGAGGCCGCGGTGGGCTCCGCATCCATCTGCTCATTGCTGGGAGTCTCTGCCTCCGCTGCCTCTGCCGCGGTCTTGGCCTCTTCTAGCTTCTTGGCCTCTTCCTTTTCTCTTGCCTCAGCGATCCGAGCAGCTTCCTCCTCCTCACGAAGTTTCGCTTGTTTGGCGGCCTCGAGACAAGCTGGCAAAAGAGCAAGCGCGACATGATTGACAAGCTTTGTAATGCGTTCGTTGACAAAGTCGCCATGAAGAATCTTGGTTTCCTCGATCCACCGTTGGACCGTTGGCAAGGGTTCAAACTCTCGACCCTGTCGATGTCCGCTTGGTCGGGGAGCCCGTTCGACCCGGATAGAAGCAGAGAATGCCTGACCTCGTCGGAGACCACCGAACGCACTTCGGTTGAGGTTAACAAGAGCAGCGCCTGGAACCTCTAGCCTGAAGCCATCTGGGAAAAATCCAGCCGCGCCCTGCGCAATGAGATGCTGGAAGAATTGGCCAGATCCCGGACCCATGACTTCTTCCAGTTGTTGAATGAGCTCCTCGGAGCCCGCAGCCCCAGTCACGATGCGTTGCGTGTGATGGCGAGAGAGTCGGCCATGCTGGGTAGAAGACCGTTGATTGTTGGCGGTGTTGAGGAGAAGAGGGTGCACAGTGGCCTCTGGCGCCGGGGCATTACCGCTGCGTGAACGTCCAAAGAATTGCGAGGCGTCGTCTGCATATAAGTGAGTACTTGCACCGTATGGGCGAGTAAAAAGACGAACCGTGCCCGCGACTTCTTCGTGGAACAAAAATCCCTGCGTCTCGGGGGTTAGCATGTGCAAAGGCATCCGGGTTAAAAGCGCTGTCGAAGTTGAAGAATCCATGGTCCATCCTATACTCCTCTTCTGACCCAAGGTCCGCCTCATCTTCGTGAATGATCTGTATGGGCACTGCCGCGAAGGTCAAGGGTGTCCCATCCTGTATGGGTTGCAAGAACGTACCTCCATTCCCGTCTTCTTCGTACTCTTCGGCATTAGCTTCAAGGACTCCTTCGTCTTCCACCACATCCTACAAAGGTAATAAAGGTAGCAAGAAAGAATCAGTCAGGGCGTACAAGTCGTCTGCTGAATTGACGTACCTCCCACATCATCTCTTCTTCATCATCACCCCCTTCGTCTTCAACTCCGTCCGCACCGACATCATCCTCTTGATCATCTTCGTCGTCATCATGCTCAGGCTCCTCCTCTTCGTTCTCCACCAAACCTTCTTCGTCATCATCCTCCGCTTCGCCCCAAGCGCTTTCCGAGTTTTCAACATCGTCCTCATCTCCAATTTCGTCCTCATCCTCGTCCTCGTCTGTATTAGAGGTATCGTCGCTACCCGTTTCTTCCCCATAGTCCATTTCTACATCGTCGTCTGTATCTCCATATTCCTCAGCATCCATTTCTTCGTTTTCTGGGCGTCGTCCGTCGTCCATTTCCTTCATAACAACGATGGTCAGAGCGAGTAAGATGGTAAATTCTTCAGACTTACCCCAGCATACATCCCAAGCGCCGAATTGCGGTACAGGTCGGGAGTATCTTCCCGCCCGACGTCAGCATCTTCGTCTTCATTTTCAGACGCCGAAGATTCACTACCACTACCCTCGCCATCTTCCTCCTCTTTCAACTTTGACGAAGATCGGCTCATCTTCATTGCAATCTTCGACCTGCAGAAGATCAGTCAAAAAGAAAAGTATGGCGAGGCACTGTGACTTACAGATATTGCAGCGGCTTCAGAACTGCAGTGACCAGAGATCGCACGTGGGGATAGTTGAGATCAATTTCAGACAGTGCCGTCGTGAGGGTGGAAACGAAGTTCTTTTCCAGCATGGTCTTTGACACGTGGGTTGGAACCTCCGCATTATTCTTGCGAGAGTTGCCGATGGTATTGAAACGAGCCGTGAGCAGTCGGTTGCACAGTTCAGCGAGGGCAAGCAAACGTCCATATTTCGCGTCAAGATTTTCAGAAGTAGGCGGATCTTTGATGGTGCGGCTGATGTTTTCAAGCACAAACTTCCTCACAGATACCAGATCGGCAGAGACCTCTTTGGGGTCGCTATTTGAAGAGCTTTCTGCACATAGGGAAATCACGACGGTGATGGCCCACTCGCAGAGCATCGTCTTGCTGCGAAGTTTGGCCTCGGGATGAGGATTGACGGTGCCAAAGGTGACCAAATCGGCGAGGAAGAAGTGCAAAGTCGCGGTTCTGAATCGATTATGCGCGCTCTCCTTAGCGGGGGTCTGGGTCTTCTTCTTGGGGGAGTACGACAGGAAAGCAACTTTGCATGCATCGTAAGAGAGAAGCAGCTCCGAGAGACATTGCATCAGGAAGCAAACATATTGGTATTTGTCGTGAAGGTCGGCATCTTCTTTCGGATCCGACACCTTGCTACTGTCTTGCAGAGGCTGAGAAGAGCTGGTACCTTCCGCGAGGTTGGAGGCGGCTTCAGCGGTGTCATTGGTAGACGGTGCATCCGTTTGAGATGGAGCTGTTCTCTCGTTGATAACCTTCATTGTCGCCATGAGCTCGTTGACCAGAAGATGAACGACTGCTTCAGCCAGTTTCACTGACGTGCTCGGAGTATGGTTTGTGGGGGCACCATCAACAACCATGTCAGTCGATTCCGGTTTCGGTCCTGTGACTGATTTGATTACTTCCGGCCGAAGACTGACTTCGGGGCGAGGTATGGGAGAATACGGGCTGCTCATCTGGCACAATGTCTTGGTGGATTCAATGAAGGCCTCCACATCACGCAGAGCGATGGAACTGCAATTCTTGACGTAGGTTGCGACCTCGACGATACGTGGGCGAGGTGTGGTGAAATATCTCTTGATGCCGTGCTGCATGATGTTTCGAATGGTGGTCTCATCTTCTACAAGGTGGCGCAGGATGGTGGCGATGTATGAAGATCCTCCACTCACAGGAGAAGCCCGCAGCCTTTGGAAAAGCAAACCGGCCCCGTTCGCCTCGATGAACTGGTCAGCCAAATCCCGTTGGCGGGTGAAGAGGACAAACAGACGCAGAACGGAGAGTAATTCATCCGATTGTAAGTCATCGAGGGAAAGGAGGCGCAAACACAGCTTGAAAACGGTGTTGCGGGCTGCAGTTCGGGAAGGTCCGACGTGTATCGGCTCAGGGACGACCGGTTCACCATCGTTGGGGAGTGCGATGGCTCTGGGCTCTTCAGCAAGGGTGAAGAGGGCCTCTGTGACGAGAAGATGGGCCGCCAACCATTTCGGAGGATTTTCGATTGTGATACTTGAAAGAAGAGCGAGCAAGTTGTCAAGGAGGACATTGGTCGTCTCTTGAGACAGCGGGTTGGGTGGTTCACAAAGAACCAGAGCAAGCAGACGGCATCGATTTGCCAAAGGTTGTTCTTGGACGTCGTATGCCTGTGGTGAGAATGCCTTGATGTCGTCGACGAGGTTTTGAATTGCTTCTTTCTGGTCGGGGCTTCCTTTCGTGAACGCCTTTTGGAGGTCGAACAGGAGTTGGTGGTGTTCGTCGATGAGAAGCAGTGCTTGACGGCTCAAGCTCTGAACCAATGGTTGCCTCGCATCTTTCAACGCCGCGCGCCATTCTTCTGCCGACTTACCGGGCGGTGCTGCCGGCTCTTCAGTGGCGTCTGGTTCAGACGTTTGTTCGGGGCTGGACTCAGGCGGAGGACTCGATGCCTGTTGCTCCTGGGAAGGCTCGGGTGTCGAAGTCTCGGCGGGTGCCTCATTGGTTTCTGCAGCGGTAGGCTCCTCTGCGGAAGGAGGAGGAGCGTTTTCAGCTGGGGGAATTTCAGCCGGGGGATTTTCGGCCTCTTGCGTTTGAGGTGCTGATTCAGGTTCAGGATCTGGTGGCAAGGGGAATGGCTGGTTGACCAACAACTCGGCCGCTGCGTTGACATTATTATGGGTTCGGACGAGTGCCCGTTCAGCTGCCGATCTCGGAAATCCCATGTCTATCAAGACGCGAACTCGATTCTCGTCCGGTCCAGGTGGCCGGGGAATGCTCTGAGGAGTTGGAATGCCGGGCATAGGCTCTTGCGACGGATCACTTCCTGATTCCTCTCCTTCACCACTGACCAGTTCCAGGACAGTCCTGACAATTGCACGGCTAACACCGGCCGGCGATTGGACCAACCAGGGAGCTGTCCAGAGACCATAAATGGTGGGCAATGTGGCAAGGCGAAGCTTGACGAGGAAATTATGCGTTTCGAAGTAGTCAGGGTCCGTATCCTTCTTGTCACGGGTGATGATGAGGTGAGCCTGTCCGGACTCCATGGCCTTGGAGGAGATGATGGGGTGGAGGAGATGCAATGCCACCTTCAGCCCACCATATGAGTGGATCAGCTCCTTCTTTTCCTGCTCTGTGCGGGCGTCTTGACTCTTCTCGGAGACCTCAGCGATCCGTGATGTAAACAAGTCGCATACTTTCAAGAGGGCTTCAAGGCCACCAGCCCGATAGAACGACCACATTTCCACAGTGTGGAGGGCCACCGTTGTCGTGCGATCTGTACAATATTAGTAAAATGCCCGGTCATAGCAGAGTTTGACATACCGTCTGTGAGGAGGGTAGAAAAGAGACCGAAGATGATGGTGTAGTACGTCAGATACAACGAAACAGTCTGAACGGTTTCCGACTCCTTCGAGCCGGTGATCTTGGCAATGTCGGCCTCCTTGAACTCAAGATGCTTCATCATTATGTCCGAGATCAACTTCGTGGTGTCGAGGACTTTTTTCTTGTGCGTTGAATCGACGTTTCTGCGGGCATGGCATGTCTTGACAATAGCTTCCGACAATTGGTAAGAACAAAATAGTGAATTGAGAGAGAAAACGCCCACCTTGATAGAAGGGGGAAAGCGCGTTAGGGATCCCATGAGTGAGGTGCTTGAGCGCCGCTGCGTTCTGGAATTTCGGCTCCGATGATAACGAGGTCAGTTTCTTCGCTGCTGGTGGAGCTACGTCTAACTCTGGCTGCACCCCATTTTGCACAGAGGAGCCAGGGGCATTCGAGGTTTCGACCTCTGGAGCGTCGCCTTCGAGAGGTAAAGGAGTAATGTCGCCTGGAAGCGAGAAGCTTTCCGGCTCAATCCCCTTAGATTCCAGACCTGCATTCAATACAATGTTCTCCCAAATGCTTGCACGATGGAGGGCGCCAAGATCCATGATAGCTTGTGAATTCATACTGCCCATCAAGAGTTGCAGCAATCCCACAGAAGACGATCGTCCGTTCGCATAGCCGGACGCCGAGAAGACGTCCGCAAGCAATGTGGCGCGGATATGAAGAGTGACCAAACTTCTGAACTTCATATTCGCAGTTTCCTCCCCAACATCTAGTAATGTTAATTGGAAAGGGGACGAGACCATACAGGATGAGAGCGTACCAGAAATGTCCAACATTGGGAGGAGTTGAGATTCCGAACCAGGCGAGAGCCAGAATTCTTCAGTGTCCTTCAGGGAAGCTTGAAGCAGTTTTGAGAGATGCTGCACAGTGTCGTAGGTCGCCACTTCAGTCAAGGTGCGCATTACTTGAACCAGAGAATCGGAAGCTACGCTGTTCGCGAAATCATAGGGCAGACAGGGAAGGCTCGTGATGTTACCGATGCGAATGAGGCCCTCGGCTGTAGTGATGAAATCTTTGCAGTGGGCCGGATGCTGGAAAAGACCTTCCAAGAACTGTGCGGGTGTTGAGTCTGAGCATTTTTGAACGGTATGGAATGGCTTACCCTTCCGAGGACGTCGAAATAGGACACGATGATATTGTCGTGGGACTTCGATGGATTCTCTTCTTCGGTGGTTTGCTCTTCCTCAGTACCGACAGTCGGCGCGGGAGTCTCAGACGTGTCTTTCGACTCGGGGGCTTCTTCTTCATCGACATCCATAGCGATGTCACTTTCCGACGACGCGGGAATGGGCGTGAGGCGATACCAATGCATTATGTCGGATGGCACCACGTATGCTTTTCCAAGCTCTTCGATGCGGCTCAACGTCGATTTCAATGCTTCAAAAACGGGGGCCTTGAGTGTAGGATGATGTCTAATGAGCTCATCGATGGCGGTGCCAATGAGGACAGCATTCTCCTTGTCAATCAAGACCTTCAAATGTCGCTCGGAGGTGAACAGAGAGAAGACGGCGGGAATGATACTTGGGCGCCGCGCTAATTGTGTCTGCCCGATCTCGTTCAAGCAGAGGGCACCAATAGCGTTGGGGATTGATTGAATGACCTAGGTAATGCTCGTTAGCTAAGCGGAGGGGCGGTCGATCTTCAAACTTACTTCGATGGAGGGCTCGATACCCGCTTCAATTGCACGGTAGAACGTCTCTGGAAGTCCGTTCTCTTGAATGATCGTCAAGGAAGTGGGCTCGTTATGGACGAAAGTAGACATGATGTTGATGGCTGCGTACGTGAGACCATGAAAACTGAATGGCGAGATCGATTATACTCACCGAAAGGCAGAATGCTCGGGCCAAACAAACCTCGGTACTCGATGATCTTCTTCACCGATTTGAGGAGCGACATGTTGACTAGATTCCTCAATCCCTCAGCTGTGCCTGCCGACTGCATCATTCGGTGCATGGAACGCAGAATGTGCTTCAAAACAGCCACACGAGATACTGGCAGCGGAACTGAATACCAGTTGTAGCTGAATCCGTATAGACGACCATAATTGAATCGACTCACCTGAAGACGATCCAACCTCCTTAGCACTCGGGGAGCTACCGTATTGCTCGATGTCATGATCGATCTCAAACTAGAAACAGGTATCTCAGTCATGCTCGAGGTTAGAAATAGTCACTTGTTACGTACCTCGATTCTGTCAACAACGACATCCACACCATGGGCAGCACAGAACATGGGGAAGCCATTCGTATAGCTATACAGCACGTTGTCAAGTAACTGCATGGTCTTGGAAATGGTAGCCAGTCGATTATGTGCCTTGTTTTCAACTAGCTGAATCAAGAGAGGGATAAGCCCAGCCCCTACGACCATATTCACACCCGAAGCGTGGGATACGATGAAGGTCATGAAACCGAGGAGTGCGTCGATGAACGATTGTGGAATGGTGGATTCGGGATGTGCAATGTCGTTGACCGTCTTCCGGAACAGACCCATCAGGATCCCGTGGTTAACAGCAGCATTCACGGCTGTTAATACCTCTTGCATCCTGTTACGATAGCGAGAGAGGGCGTCTAATGTGGCGATGGCTGCAGTCTGCACCGAAACTGGGACACCGTTGTCGACTTGAAGAAGTTCGGCGATGTGATTTGTCAAGTCAGGTTCGTAAACAAACAGAGTTGACGTTGCTTGAGGTTCAGGGTGAGTGTGGCTATATATCGCAATCGCCAGTAGACGCGCAATGAGCAGCTTCTCTCGCTCAGCCCGCCGGTCCTTGGCCAATGAACTCGCGACTCGAATTCTGCACAAGACCTCGTATTTCTGGTCATCAGGGATGGAGTATTTCTCGAGCGTATCTGAAAGGACCTCCATGGCTGGTTTCGCGGAGACGGTCTGCTCGTCAATGACTACGTTGACGACTCCTGCAGAAGAAGGGGCGGGTGCTCCCTTGCGAGGAGTTTCTGGCACAGGCGGCACGGACTCAACTTGCTCCTTCTCTCCTTTGTCTGTCCTGTAAAAGGTGACATTGACCTCCCGCGCCTCACTAGGCAAACCTTCCAGCTCCACCTCGCTCTTTGCAGAGACCAAGTCGACGAGGGAGGTCCCGTATTCGCGGAGGTGAGGCCACTTTTTGGCGAGAGACTGTAGGCGATTTGAAGAGAGGCTTAGCGCGTGCGATACGGCAGGCTGAGCGGAATATTGTTGAGAGGGCCTGAGGAGAAGATTTAGGGCGAGGATCAGGACATCCAAATCGGAGGTGAATAATAAGCTGTTCAGACGCTTCACGCATAAAAATGTCAATCTTTGACAGAGTGATGAGAATGGTCCAAACTCACATCGTAAGAGTTGAAAGTTTTTCGATTTGTCGAATTCTCCATCAACAGGCGTTCAAATCGAAGGATCTCGGATACGAGCTGTTTCGACACATCGGTGAAAGGGCGAAGCTGGAGCTTGTCCAATTCATATTCTTTGATAATGTCTTCGAGAATGGAGTCAAGCTTGTTCAAGACCTTGATCCAGGCGTTAAGATCTGACCGCGGCCATTTCCAAGTATCGACCTCTGCAAGAACAGCGGTGACCTCTTCGTTGGGGGCGTTGGCGAGTCGCTTGATAAATTCTGCGAGTTGCGGGGGCTGTGGTGAAGGTGTTCAGTCTCTGCAAAAGTTCTCCGAAAAAAAGACGAGAATGGCATACAGGCGTTACCGGCTTCTTTGATTTGTGAACGATCTTCATGTTCCTCGACGATGTCGGGGACAATGGAAGAGATAAGGCTAGTAGTAGTGGCGACTCTCCTCTCCAAAGAGCCTAGAAATTCGAGTATTGAGGGAATAGAGGATCGAGAGGGACAGCTGGCATACAGGTGCCTGGTCTCTGGAGGCTCTGGAAGAGGAACGATTCTGCGTGCGGCAGCGAACCTGACTGAAAGCTGACGCAACGGCGTGACACGCCTGTCACACTCTCCAAAAAAGGAAGGCCATTAATCCCTGGCCCAAGCCCGCCAACGCGAACTTCGACCTCCTCCTTGACCCAGCCACTGCATCACCAAACCACTTTACGCGTTCATTCTACGCATTTAACGTGTCGATAACATGGCAAAACGAAAAGCTGCTGTCTCTGACGACGAAAGTGCCGTTTTGTCTGAGGACGAGTCTGAGGCTGTCGCCACTGAATCCGAGTCTGATGCACCTCGACGAAAGTCCAAGGGCAAGGCCAAAGCACCCAAGGCAAAAGTACCGTCAATCAAGGTGAAGCCATCTATAACACTCTTTGAGCTTCTCACTGACAATATATCAGAAACCCAAGTACAAGAAATCAGAGTCAGAAGACGATGAATCAGAGGAATCAGAGGTCGAGCAACCAATTACCAAGAGACCGAAACGGGAGGTGTGCCCAAATCGTACCCGACTTCTCGTTGAACTCGGCTGACAACTTGCAGGAAAAAAAGAAAGTGTCTGCCTCCTCTGCCTCAGGCTCTGTGGAAGTGCTCAAAAACTTGGAAGGCGATAAATACGTCGACCTCGGGAAGAAGAAACATGCAACCGTACGGGCGTTCAAGGGCGTGAAACTGGTCGACATCAGGGAGTTTTACGATGCTGGAGGAGTGAGCAGGCCCGGCAAAAAGGGAATAAGCTTGACTCTTGACCAGGTAAGTTGTCTGCCTCGCACTCCAGGTGTCCTTTCCTCGTTAAAAAACCTATTAGTGGAATACTCTGAGGGCTGCTTCAGACACTATCGACCAGTTACTCGAGGACCTCAAGGCTACCTGAACCGCTTGCTCTTTCTTGCTATCTTGTCGTGTCTTGTATTCTTGTATTAATTAACCGTTGTACTATAGGTAATATCCTCTCGTCCCCAGTAGTGAACTTTATCAAATATTGTGTCAACAAGTCGCTAGGCAGTCGACGTTTGAGCGGCTGGAAGACCAGCAGCAGCGTCGTGGGCGCCCTGCAAACCCTTTTGCCATAGACCGCGTACCCAAGCAGATCTTTGCACCTTCCAGCCCTGGAAATCTAGGTAGGCCTCGAAGACGAGGAATTTCAGGTACATGAGCTCGTACTTCCTGCAACGGCTTGTCAATACGACTTGAACAAGCTTGATGAGCGAGGAACATACCACCAAGATGAGAACCAGTCTCCGAACAAGGATAACGAGAGTAGCCCTCGAGTGCGTACAGTCTCACTCAG
Source organism: Candolleomyces efflorescens (assembly GCA_027579765.1). Taxonomy (NCBI): domain Eukaryota; kingdom Fungi; phylum Basidiomycota; class Agaricomycetes; order Agaricales; family Psathyrellaceae; genus Candolleomyces; species Candolleomyces efflorescens. The sequence goes on from JAMZDL010000158.1 coordinate 31,123, forward strand.
CCGCCTCTTATCATCCTGCCAGACCGCCCAAATACAAAACTTGGCATGTTCGATGAACACTCTCACATTGGAATGAGTGGTCATAAGGGAATGATCCAAACCCCTGTCATCGAAATGAGGACACAACATAGCCCGGTATGATATGACGCACCTAGTCAAGTCATTCAGCTTCAGCACCATGATAACACGCCTGGGTATTCGCCTGAGCACATCGAACACGGATATCAACAAACCCTCCTGGTTAGCGACAGCATTCCGAATGGCTTCCATCTCTGCATCCGACTGCCGATCCATATCTATTATACTCGCAGCCCGATTGAAAGAACCGCCATCCTTCTCGTCCTCTTCCCATGACCCTTCAAGTGCAGCTCTGCCAGTCAGAGCAGCTTCGAAAACAGGATACTGTCGGGTTTGTATGTGAGAAACACGAATGACAAAATGTGTTAACAAAGAAACCTACGAGGTCTGGCCCAATATTCCCAACCAGCTGTGCATACTTTCGCCTCCTTTCAATGACTTCGGGAGACGCTGGCTCCATCAGCGACAACCAAAGCTTGCTATAATTGACTCGGAGCTCTGGTTCCAGGTCGAAATATAATCCATGATCCAAGAGGACAATCTCAAAATTGTACGGTGACTTGGAGTTTGGGGGAGCTGGTCGAATGAGAAGGTTACCTGCCAAAGGGTGAGTTTCCTCTCGTTCGAACATCATAGAATGAACTTTACCGGGATGTGGGTCCTGTTGAGAGCGACGTCAGCTCAACCTCATGCTAGAAGTCACATTAGATCACTCACAGCATGGAACCATCCGTTATTAAAAACCATTCGACTGAATATCCGCGAAAGCTCAACAGCGACCTTATTCCTATCGATATTGTGATCCGCGAGGTATTTGAGGTCGTCCGGTCGTGCACCTTGTATAAATTCCATGATGAGGACGCGTTTGTTCGCCGTGATTACTTCCGGGATATACATCGACGTCTTGACATTCGCAAAATCCGCCATTGCTCTCTCTGCGTTTTGGGCTTCGTTAGCGAAATCCATTTCCTTGGGCAAATTTGTTCTCATTTCATCCTAAAATCGATGAGTTACGATGATTCGTATGGTAGAGCGACCTTGCCTACCGCCAACCACGAGAACTCGAATTCGGGGAACCAGTACTTCAACCAACCTACGGAGGTATCAGCACCCAATATTTCTTCAAATGTACCACATACCGAGCGTGACATCCACCATCTCAATATCAACATCACAAAACTCAGCCAAATGCGGGTGCTGCAACTTCACCGCGACCTTCTTCCCCGACGGACGGTGGTGCCCAACATGCACCTGGGCCAGACTCGCAACACCAATAGGTTCTGGGTCAAAGTCATCAAAAAGTTCCGAGATATCCATCCCCATGTCCGAGATGAAGAGTTTCTCCAGGTCTTCCAGCGAAGTGGGTTCGCATCGGTCTTGTAGAGGCCTCATCCCGTCCCTCCATTCTTTTGGAAGCATGATAAGTGAAGCCATATGTTGGCCTATTTTTATGAATACACCTGTATCGAGATTGACGCGTTGGAGAGGGAAATGGAGATTCAGAGTTCTCTACGCACCTCCGTTCGCAAGCAAAGCTTTCAACACCCTCTTCGCGCTCCTCGTATGACATTCCGACCACGCCTTTTCCTCGGCTTCCTGACTTTCATAGCTCTTCGACATCATAATCTTGTAGTCCACAGCCCCGGTAACCGCAGCCTCTGTAAACCATGGTTAATGGTTTGGCATAGCGTCATAGTTCTCCTACTCACCACCTACTCTGGAGCACCGCACGATAGCAAGCACAGTATGCCTGAACGGCTGGTTCGTTTCATATCCCACGACACCAGCAGCCGCCAGCGCAATTGCACAAGAAGGGTAAAAAACCCATGGGTTCCTCCACCAGGCCCTCCATCCAGTGGGCGATTTCGGCGTCGGGAGGTGGTGCGGGTGTGCCGGGTTCCTAAACGCTCTCCTCTGCGCAAGGTTCAGAAGCTGATGTTGTCGGTATGAGGAGGAATACGACCAAGCATAACATGTCCGATGGAACCACTGGTTCAGCAGTGGGTGTTTAAAGGCGGGGGACATGGTCGCCCCATAACAAAATTCCGAAAGACCTCCGTCCGAAGTGGTGGCCTCGACCGGCTATTTCTCTGATCTGATCGGACTCTATAGCCGGAAGTCCCCACGTTGAGCCTTTGCCAGTGCAATTGAAGAACAGGACACAGAACATCATCTCGCTGCTAAGCACCGTAAAAACCCTGTGATATCAAGCAGATCTACGATAGATAAATAAATAGGATAGGACAGCTACTGTGTACGTATGAATGTATGTATGGTTGGCTAAGTGAGATATAATGTATGTTGAACGTTGAACAAGGTGTTTGTCGATTGAATGAATGCATCAATGGGATTCGTCGTAAAGATATAGATGGATAGATAGACTCCGCGTGCGTGTGGTCACAGCAAAATAGCGAACCAAAAATTGAAGGTAACAGTCTGATATCGTTAATGTACTCGCAGTCACCGACTGTCGCCCGACCTGGTGCTCCCCCGCTTGATAGATGACATGAACGAACTGGCGAAGGATGAGCGTTGTGTGGCTAGTGCGTCATCGCTCTGGTGGACAGCTTCGGCATATCTAGAAGGTGAATTTATGGTTAGAGTAGCCTTGCAGGCGAAGTAGAGGTAGACTTACAACAGCTTATACCGCACAAGCTCTTCTTCCATCTCTTCGTTCTTTAACCTCTGTTTAACAAGTTCATTCTAGGGAATAGCAGTCAGTAAGATCAATCAGGAGAGGGGTATGTATGACACTCACCAAAAGGTCGACATGATCGGTGTTCAACTGAGCAAGGTCCTTCTCGAGAGATTTCCTGCAAGTCACTCAGCACACACACGAGAGAGAGCACTGATCATCCACTCACACTTGCTGAGTCAACTGCCGATTCGCCGTTTTTAAATCATCTACCATCTGGTTATGTTTATTCGTCTCCCGCTAAATGAAGCATCATCAAATTGTGCATGCGCAAGATGGGGATTGAGGCTTACCATGAGGTCTTCATATTCATGTCGATAACAATCCAACATGAACGGAGTAATCTGCACCGAAACTGCATCCTGCACAAGTGCGTCCACTCTATACTTGCGTCTGTTCTCTTCTCCCTCCTCCCCGTCTTCAGATGGTAGCTGCTGCGCGTCAGATTATACTTTTCGAGAGTGAAAAAAGGGGATGGACGAACCTTGTACGCGTCCAAAAGCTTGGTATTCAGGAATGCGAGCATCTCATCAAACTTCATTTTCAACAATTTTTCCTCGTTCTTCCGAAGTAGCTGTATACTAAAGCTGAAGATGGCTTCGATGCCATTTGCTAGACAGCTGTCATATATTCGGAATACGACGTCCAAGGGAAATCTGTAGTGATCAAAGGTGTGTGAGAGTAAGAGGGAGGAGAATTGTGAAGCTCACCGATAGCTAAACATTGTCAAAAACCACTGCGAGCAATACATCGTCGACTTGATTCCTTGCCGAAGGAAATGAACGTGAAGCACTGGTAGCAGTTCTTCGACTAGCCGGTCAAACTAAAAAACGAATGAGGCCACTGCAGTATACGATGTCAACGAGTGACTGACCTGGAACTAGAATATGGATTAGCTCTGGAACCCATCGAAAAACCACAGAACTTACCAAACGCATCTGTAACTTGGGCATATCTGGAAGAAAGTGGCCTCTCAAATCATAGACATGCATCAGCTTCACCAGTAGCGAGAACGCTTCTTCGTCTGGCATCTGAACGACAGGATGAATGTAACGTGGGTGAACGAGGCGAGTGGTACGCACGTTGAGTAGCAGAATGGCTACGACAAATGGCAGTCCTTGACAATACCCAACTTGGGGATCGTACAACGAATAAGCCTTGAGGACATTGAAAAGATTCTCCTGGCCAATGCCTTGTCCATCATTGAAGAACGCATGGTGAGGAAATGTGCTATGGAACGTGTCACCAGTCTTGTCGTGGTAGGAATTGGCAAAGCACATACCGACCCAGATCCCGAGTGATGGCCTTTTCATGTACACTAGACTCCTTTAAAAGTTTGAGATAAGCCGCTTCCAGGTCCGGATCCTTGGAGGCTGCCCTTGACGGAGAGGATAAGTGATCAATCATCATGGTTAATCAAACCTGCAGAGAAGCTTCACCTACATGTGCTGCCACATCATGCCACGAAGAGTTCCGGGGATGCCTCTTGCAATTGCTTGAGCGAGCTCTTGTGGGCGCTCGGCAGCGAAGCCCTGGTAGTCTTATAGGACTTGTTTGTGAGGGCCGGGCTATAATGAGAGTAGGAGCGACATACCAGATATCACTGCACCCCAGAAGTCTATTGAACGTTTTGAGTTACGTTTGCAGGACAAGTACATGAAAAGCTTACCCCAGTCAATAGCGGCATCAACTCCGTTGGCATTGGAGAATTCTTGGTCTTCCTTCTGAAGTCTGGCAAACTCTTCCTGAAGCTTTTGCTGGCCGTCGACACTCAACCGGGCAGAGTTTCTGTGCGAAGCAGAGGCCAAGCTGCCCTGGGAGTCCCTATTGATTTGGTGGATCGAGCGTATGGTTGTGGTGGAGGTAGTTTTCTTGTGGATCTTGAGCGGGGGGTCGTCGAGTGCAATGATGGAGAAGGAGGTGCTGCTAATGGGCCTTCCGTTGATGCTCGGTTCGGGGGCAGATGGCAATGCGACCAGTGGCAGGGTCGGGCTTAGACGTGAGAGACTCTCTGTGTCTGGCAGAGTGTCGTCAGAGGGGGTTGGCTCTGTCAACGGGGCCGGAGCGGATGGGACATGGAGGGGCTTTGCTGTCATGAGCTGTGGGGAGTCGTCGTCGTCGTCGAGGGCGACATCGTTGAAGCTGGCGGAGGAGGCGATGGAGTCTCTGGAGTCTGGCGGACGGGTGGGGGTGCCAGAAGGGTGGAAGGCGTTGACCTGGGGCGAGCGCAGGGCGTCGAGGGGCGGGGGGACTGTGACCTGGAAGCCAGACTTTGTTAGGCTCATGATTGGAGTGGCATGGATGCAGACAGGGTCCGAGGGGTAGTTTTGATTTTGAAAGGGGCTGGAGCGTCAGCAGCCAGGATAGTCGCCGTTTGCTTTGCTGTTGTTATGTTGTGATGCGTTGGACTAGAAAAATATGTATCGAGACTTCATTTCTAGCTTCATATCATACAGTATCTATGAACGTGAATATAAAACAAGCCATCGATGTCGAGAGCCTGGTGCTATGTGCCCGTTTTAGCCAGATATGGGGGAAATGCACGCCACGTGTTGGAGTCCTCAACTGCCTTCAAATTTGGTCTCTCCCTTCACCATCTGCTCTGCGAGTTTTCCTTTTCTCCATCCCCAACACCCCGCTTCTCCTCTCCCCACCACCATGGCAGAGCCAGACTCCCATGTGTCCAGGGCAGAGCAGAGGGCCGTCCTCGTCGCCAAGCTGAAACGTGCCGCCTCCCTCCCCCGCATGAAGGACGGCAGGCGCCCCCCAATGCACACCGAGGCCGTCAGCGAGAGCGAGCAGGCAAAGACTGATCTTTCCGCACCCACCACCGACGGCGAGGACACCGGCACCGATGATGCTGCAAACACCACTATCCAGCCCGAACAGCAGACACCCCTCCCAGTCCACACAGAGCTTCCCCCTCCGGACCCACAAAAGGGCGACGACGTCGACGAGTCCATCCCCGCAGATCCACTCACGACTGAGTTTGAGACCGAGCCAGACGACACCGAAGACCGCTCCTTCTCCCCCAATCCCGGTCGCTCCAAGCGTCGCCGTCGTTCCCGTTCGCGCTCCCGAACATCCAGAGATTTCAAGGGAATGGTCCGCTCCCCGACCCCTGCTGGAGCAGCCGGCGACTCCTCCCCGGATGAGGCCCCTCCAATCCCTGTCGCCGTCCCCATGTTCCCGGCGCTACTGCAACCAGTTCCATCCCATTTCCCTCCTCATTTCATGGGTTTCCAGGCTCAAAGGATGCTTGGTGCAACCCCAGAACCCCTCTTCTATCCAGGAACATCCCCTCCGACTCCCCTTCCTCTCCCGTCGCTCGAAGCCATCCAAAAAGGTCTCATGCGGTCTAACAGTGTGGGAGCTACACAGGCAAGCCGGCGCCTAGCAATGGCAAAGCTGACAGGCGGGACAGAAACCTACGACCCATCGCCATCTCCCACTCCCCCTCCAGTGCCTGCCACCAACAGACTCGGGCGGAACAATACCGTTGCTGGCCATGGCGGTGAGCGGATTGCTGCACGACAGTTGATGTTGGGTCGGCTGGCTGGCCGAGTAGCTAAAGAAGCCAACGAAGAACAGGCAAGTGGAGAAGAACGCAGTGGTGCACCCTCTCCAACCCCGAATAAACGGCGTCGTCGCAGATCGCGCAGGGCCTCTGCTGCTGCTGCAAATCCTCCCGTTTCGGATTCGGACCCTGTTTCCACCCCCTCGCATACGCCGCACTTCCCTGCAGCGCCTCTGACAGCAACGCCACACGACGTTCTGTCTGATCTGCGTTCAGAGTCAGCGACTCCCAACCAAGCATCGAGTTCTCGGAATCACAGTGATGAACATGTCGCTGTGCCGTCACCGAACCTACCCCCTCCTCCAGGGATCGAACGACCTGACCACCATAGACGCCGGAGTGTTCTGATCGAGGACGACGAAGATGAAGTCCGTTATTCGCCTCTACCCCGAATCCCTACTATATCTCACACTCCGCCCCCTGCGAGAGCTTCGCCTCTGTTAAACGCATTGCGCACCCACCCCAACCATCGCCCAGAGTCACCCGCTACTCGCGCATCCGAATTTTCAACCAACGGAGCCATTGGGTCCGTCCCACTCTACTTGGGGAGGGGTTCTCCAGCGAGGCACGACCGATTCCCTTCTAGTCCGTTCGCCACCCCTTTGAGAGAGAAGGATCGCCAGCTTAGCGACGACGAAGAGGAGCAAGTCCTATATCCAGCTGACACACTGCGACCACGCACACCCGCTGTCGAACTTGACGCATACGGTAGAGAGATTAGCTGGGTTGCAACGCCAGGTATGTGCATTGCTTGCTACTACACTAGGACGCTGCTATAATCATTCTTTTTCCAAAAGTTCCTGTTCAAGAAGACGAAGACGGGGACGACGAAGGTTATGATGAAGATGTGGTCGCCGAGGTCCATGTACAAGATCAGACACACCAAGAATACGACGATCCCCCACTTTCGCCCACCTCTTTCAATGGGTATTCTCATGCCTCGGTGTACGACGATGTATCACCCAGAGCTTCGAGTAGCAAGAGCATCGTTATCGAGTCGGAGGCCTCCGCCGATGTTTATCCAATCCGCATCAATAGTTCGCCATTTCCAGCCATCCCTCTATCACAATCAGAGTCGTATGGTCAGGTACGCATATTTTCTCACTCTCTTGCGAACAAAATCAACAAACTCAACTCCATCCTTTTCTTCCATTACAGCAACATGCGGAACGCTCTCCGTTGAACAGCGAAGTCTGGGAAGACAGGTCTGCGACGACCAACGAACTAGCGGCGAAGCGCAGCGTGGAAGCAAGCTCTCCGAGCACATGGGAAAAGATGAAAAACTTTGCTTCAAGTGCCGGGCGTCGGTCAAGGACGAACAGTATGCTCAACCGCGACGCACGTCATTCGAGCATTAGTCGGGAAAGCCAAGGGAGCCTTACGAGCGGTGGCACCAAGGGTGGTGGGGAGAAGGGCGAATCCCTCACTCTGCAGACATCTATTAGTACCACTGGCGTCACGGCACCTCCACTTATGCAATCCGCCTCCGCTTCCACATCAATGCTTTCGCTACCCCAACACTCGCCGTTTCGAGGCAATCCATCCCCCATTCCACCTCCTGGTTCGGCGGATATGCTCAAATACCAGAATGACAAACTTTTCCCGTTCCCGGGTATGAAAAGGTTGGAGGAGCAGAGGAATAGGGAGCGTGCTCGGGGGTTCCCCGCTGCTTCAGCTTCGACACCCGATGTTTCTTCCCTTGCCGTTGCCAACATGGACGATATCAATCCCTCACCCTCTGCCCAATCCTTCTCGCCGTCTCCGCCAAGCCACGAATCCAGTCGCGAACGCAAGAATTCAGATCTTCGCTCGGACTCGCGGATGAACTTCCGGGACTCTCCCGTGAGGCAACAACAAGGATACATCGATCTTCCGCCGTTGAGCGCCTCGACCAGTTCGTCGTCAAAGGGGAGGTTGCCTGTGACGTTTGCGGAGGTGAAGCAGTGGTTGGGCAAGAACAAGGGGAAGAAAGCGCAGAGTCAACAGCAGCAGCAACAGCCCTCTTCGTCTTCTTCTGCTACTACGCCTGTTTCCGCTCTTCCTCCTCAGATTGAATTCCAGAGCTCGACGAGCTCAACCAAGATTTCTGACTTGTTTACAAAGGATACAACATCAGCTACCGCGGCGGGTATCAATCCGGACTGGGAGGACGTGAAGACACCGACGAATGGGACTGCGGCACCACCACCACAGCAGCAGCAACAACATCGAGCTTTCTCGAGTTTCGGGTATCGCTCAGGGCGTGAAACACCCGCGAAGAATGGTGCTCCGCCGCCTGATACTGAGCGTACCCCCAAAGCGAAGAAGGTTCTGCCGTTGTCGCTTTCCCCATCCTCTGATTCCAGATACCAGTATCAGATTGAGGATCAGCAATCACCCGATCCCACCAATCCGGAGAGGTACCTCTCTCCAACACCTGACCCTACGTCCTCTGTCAGCGAGGTTCCCCAATCCACGTCAGAGTCGTCTTCTACCACCTCTTCACAGTACTCGTTGGGCCCCTCTCCCAAGGCTCAAGCGCTACTTGAACAGCTGGACGATAGTTTGTCGAGAGGCGTCACACCGCTGGATGACCCGCCTCGTAAACTGTTGTTCTCAGGCCCTGTTCTGCAGGTCGTCAATCCCAACACTGTCAAAGACAGGTTCCTATTCCTGTTCAACGATATCCTCGTCATCGCCAAACCCATTCTGCAAGGTCACGGCGGAGCTGTCTTTAATGATGGTTATTCCAACCCTACGGACAAGAAGTACATGATCAAGAGCGTGGTGCGGTTTAAAGATTTGCGGTTCTGCCAGGACCGTGCGGAGCCTCCACCCAAGACGACTGTCCCCAGCTGTATCCCTACGAGTCCGTCGCTGCGCAACTTCGTGGCGTTGTTCGCCAGGGATCCGGAGCAGGCAGTCGCGTCGCTTTCTTCGCCCAAGATTGACGTTGCGGCGGACCCTGCGCTGCTTGCTCAGATTCTATTCAAGACGGTGGAGTTGGATAGGAGACAACTTGCGGAGTACCTCTCGCGGAGAGGGAACAAGAACGTTCTGAAAGCTTACCTCGACAATTTTGGGTTTACGTCGCTCAGGATCGATGTGGCGCTTCGGATATTCCTCCATTCGGTCCATATCGAGAACCCCTCGGTACAGAGTCAACCACCCTCCTCGCTGGAGCACCTCCAGGATGTCTTTGCTAGTCGGTGGTACGAGGCGAACGCAAAGATCGTGGCGTTTGACAAGGATATGGCGTTGCGGTTGGTGCGAGCGATCATTCAACTCAACGAATTGGTGCATGGCTCGATCGCGAGCGAGGTTGGAGCTCCACTCAAGACGGGGCAGAATATCACCAGTCGGGACTTCTACGAGGCTTTCAGGAGGTTCGACCCTCGGCGTCTCGTTTCTGACGAGCTGCTGGAAGATCTGTACAACTCCATTGGGCAGGAGAGGTTGGTGCAAGCTCGACCTGCCGCGTCAAATACCACCTCCCCGGATATCCATGTCTCCTTCATGAGACCATTACCAACACGATTGACTTACAAGATGCAATCGGACCCGATTATTATTCGACTCCCTCAACCCGATCCTAACCTTGTCCTCCACCTTCATGGTCATGACCTCATCTTCGAACCCCCCGTCCTCAACTTTTCTAAATCACCCGAAGCCTCCTTCCGTATCACCGGAACCTCGTTGGGTTCCAAGACCCTTGTTATACGCCGTTCCGGACCGAACGCGATCAAGTATACAGGGCTGCCTTTGAGCTACGCGATCCCCGTGGAACGCGCTTTTATGCGGAATACCTTCCAAATTGCGTTTTTCAACCACGAGAAGAGCAAGAGGAGGTACATGTTCAGTGTCGATGATCACCTCATGCGGCACCAGTGGGCGCAATCTATTCGACAGCAGATTGAAAAGTCGTTGGTAGCGAGTTCAACTGTTACACCCACCGAACATGCGTTGCCTCCTGGAGTGTCGGACTTTTACCGAGCGGCGGATGAAGTTGCGTTCAAGGTGCTGCAGGATACGTTGACGGGATCTGGGCCATCATCATCAGCCACGACGACGGCCACCTCGCTTTCGCATTCGAATGGCCAGGCTGTTGGGTACCATCAGGCTGCGGTAGATAAGGATGCGGTCGCTCATAGACGCTCTAAATCCCGAAGCAAGCTTTATCCTCGCCCTGGTGTTGGTCGGCTGGAGTTTGATCTCAGCAGTAGCCACTCTTCTTCGCACCGGTACAACTCGTCGCGTGAAAGCAACGAGATAGACGGGGGTGAGAGTTCTGGAGGTGCTGTCGCCGGGCTGTATGAAAGCGGAAGGGCGGAGGGTAGGATATGGTCGGGCCGTGAACTTGAGCTGCATTGCCAGCAGAATAGTTTGATCCCCAACGTTCTCTCTTATCTCAGAGTGGGTGCTACCGGCTCTTCGTCTTAATTTATCAAAATCATGGAGGCTCGTCCTTTCTTGCGTGAGTCACCCTTTGCTTTCAGGTGTTTAGACTGTCCTTGTGAGACTAATCTCGCTGTTCATTCTAGATGCGCACATTTTATACATTTACCACGTGTTACCCTTCCTAGTCTGCTATTGGTTTCTTCTACCTACTACCTACTATTTCTGCTACTCCCCTTTGCATCATCACACTGCTGTCACTGCATCTCTTTCCCATGTTTTCTGAACGATCATCATACTCTCTTTCCCTTTTCTCCTTTCATTCATTCATCTATGTGTGTTTATAGGGTTCTGTACATAAAGGCATGATCTAGTCTATCCTGGTGTTCATACTGTCATTTGTCTCGCGTCCTACATACGTCTCTTTGTTCTTCCTTCTACATAGAGTAAGAGTTTAATTCCTTGGTGGTTCATCCTGCGCACGCTTGCAGCCTGCCCGCGAGTGCGTCCGCCAGATTGCTGTCGTATTCTTCTCCAAGTTCAGGCTGGTGGGCTGTACGAACAGGCGCTGAAAACTGGATTTGTACCACGTTAAACTCTAGATCTGCCTCACGTCGGTCAATTTCTGGGAAGGGCCAGGTCAGAAGATCGACGAGCCAGACTTTCGTTTACCGTGCGATACCGTGGCGAATAGATAATCTTTGAAAGGCCGTGCCTCTTTCATCATCACTGGCAAGCGCCGTGCGGTACGACTCGGATGACAGGGCCATGCAGCAACAACGTGCCTTCCTCGATGCATCCTTCTTTAAAAGACAACCGGGATCCAGCTGAAACACCCCAACGAGGCAAAAATTATACAAGCAAGATGGCTTATAGGTGCTGCGTGTTCATCATGCCTTTGAGAATACCAATCGATTTTGGTTATACCGGACGGGACAAAGAAATGACCAGTAGATATAAGCTTGGATGACTGCGGGACGCTCGTCCACACAAGCCCTTTGCGCTTTATTCTCCTTGAACGCCCTGCACAACACGAAGCCCCCCCACATTCGCTCTCTCTGAGCTCGGCTAGCGTTTCTTCCTCGTACTGCCCTTCACAGACGCATCACGATGCAGGCACCACCGCTTCCACCTCGCTCTCATACCTCACACCCTCGCTCCCAGTCCCATAACCCGAGTGTTCGAAGAAAGCATGGCGGCGAGCCTCGAGTCTATGAAGAAAGGGTCACTCACCCTTGGGAAGATATGGCACACACTTACGCTTGGGTAGCCGAGCAAGAATACAACATGAACCTGAAGCAGTCGCGGAAACAAGGCCGGAACACCGAGGAATGGGTGTTTAAACAAGCAACGTACTACCCTCGAGAGGATGAAGTCGCTATCGCTTTGACAGGGCGACCCCATCCTCCTCCGGCTCACCCTGGGCCTCATCGGTCGGGAAGCCTACGACGGGACCCTGGACCTGGTGCTGCACCAAGCGCGGTACCCCGGCGAAGCCCCACGCAGTGGGAAGAAGTCATATACCGTTATGAGGTTGATGCGGAGAGGTGGATGAGACATGAAGAGGAATCAAGAAGGGTTGCCGAAGAACGGATGCGGGCACGGGCAAGATTCGAAGATGAACTTAGGAGAATTGACGAACGGGTTCGCCTACGGAGGGAGGAGCAGCGACGGATGTTCGAAGAGTCACGGGCGCGGAGTATTGCGAGCATGAGGGAGCACGAGCGGAGGGAGCGCACGAGGCTAGAGAAGGCCATCTCGGAGAGCTGGGACAAATACGAGTCTCGCTGGTCCGAGCTCAGCTCCTCGTCGGAGCCATTGACATTTGACAACATCCCATGGCCCACTGCGTTCACACCAAGCAAGGCGGAGGACCTCACGGCGTCAGCCATCACCTCGTTTTTGCTTTCTGGGGCCCATTCACAGGAGACGTCCAACAAGGACAGGCTACGCAGTGCACAGCTGCGCTGGCACCCTGATCGTTTCCGTCGATTGATGAACCGGGTGACAGACGAAGAGAAAGAACAGGTGGAGGCGGCAGTTGGAGTAGTTGCACGAGTTCTGAACGAATTGATGCAACGAGAGAAGCGATCTAGCAAATAGGTAAAATCTCTCTCAGTACTTACACCGTTCATATTTCGCTAAACATTTGCTTCTCTAGCTGGAGCCAAGTTGGTTGGCAATATTTGGTGTCGACTGTCATTCGTTTTCTCTGCTGCGGCTATGGATAATAATCCCACCATCACAACAAAAAGCGCTCCGGCATGCTTGCTCCCATATATGTAGAGATTTAGATAACTTACCTGTACAGTAGCCATGCCCCATGATCACCCTTCTCTTGGTTCGCGGGTGGGTGGTGGTTTGGGTCGAGGTGCGGAGCGCCCAGGTGGCGGTGCGGTCGAGCGTCTACATAGGGCATTTCCCACGCTTTGCCGACGGCTGCGGGTTGCCGGTGCTTGCTCAGCACCCAAATTTGAAGTTGTTGCGAATTACACGTATTTCTCCTCCGCTCATCCTTCGTCCGCCATGTTCAGCAGATTCGCGCGTCTACCTCTGAGAAGATGCCTTCACACAGCATCTACCGCCTCAAAACCTGCTCCTAGGTTCTCTCGTGGTGCCAAAGTCGTCCTGGGCACGTCGGCGGCGGCAGCAGCGTACCTCTCGTGGAATCTGGCTTCGCAGAGGAACACAGTATATATGGACAGTCCTGCTAAACCTCCTGGTGCGTGAATATATCAATGTTGCTGCTACATGCCACTGATACTCATGTTCTCTGGCAACAGCATCCAAATCTCATCCTCCGAAGTCACAAACGTCACCCACCCCTTCGGAACAGTCCAACTCACTGTCAAGTGCAGCAGAACCCACACCGGAATCGTCCAACGATGCCAAAGTAACGGAGGGTGGAGAGGACGTATCTGAAGGCGAGGCTCCGCCGCAGAACAAGGGTGCTTACGACCCCGAGACCGGCGAAATCAACTGGGATTGCCCCTGCCTAGGTGGAATGGCCCATGGTCCCTGTGGAGAGCAATTCAAAGAAGCGTTCTCTTGTTTCATCTTTTCGGAAGAGGAACCCAAAGGCATTAACTGCGTTGAGGCTTTCAAGAAGATGCAGGATTGCTTCAGAGAACACCCAGACGTTTACGCTGACGGTAAGCATCCACCAATCCCTAAGCCGATATTATCTCATCCGTTGATGTCTTTAGAAATCATGTCGGACGACGATGACGAACCAGCTACTACAATACCTGCTGACGAGACAGTTCCCAATGGAGAAACTCCTCGACAGGTTGGAGAGGAAGCTGTCGCCGAAATCCCAGCACTTTCAGAAACTCACAGCGAGCACCAGGCCGAGGCCTCGCCAAGCACATCCCATTAGAGCCGTCAGGACTACTATGGAAAAGCCACAGTTAGTGGAGGACACTTCATTTATACACCATATCGTACATCCTGGATAGCCCAGATTAATTGCTGATACATGTTCGCGCTGTGCTTGACATCATAGATATTGCATTGTACTACCCCCCTCCACTTGTACGTTAGACCACGCTCACCCCGCTCAATACGCGCTACCCTTGCCGGAGAACCCGCTAGGGAAGATGACCTTGAAGAGTTCCGGGTAGTGTCGCTCAGCGACATCTGGATGGCTCCTAGAGAAATGTGGCGGCGTCAGAAATATATCGACACTGCGAGTGGACTGTTCTCACTTTACTCTTCCAATAAGGTTGACTTTGCCCGAAGGCTCAGTGTGAAATTCTGAAAAATTGACGGCTGCACCACTATGCTTAGCTGCAAGTCCAAGACCCAGGAATATTTCGACGGCTTACAATCCGTGGATGCGATGACCCCTCGCGCATCTCGCAATTTGAGGATTTCAGGCGGGACTATATTCCTCACAGCTTTAGTTGCACAGACTCGGATTTTTCTGAAGCAAATATACACTCACAGTCAAGCACCTCGTCGGCCAACTTGATTGTCAAGGAGATGTTTTGGAAAAAAGGCACGGAGTAACGCGGGGTATCGCCCTTTGGTGAGAGCACTCGATGAGAAGTTGCTCTTGCCAGGCCTCCAGTGACAAATTCGAGCGCTGGTTCGTAGATAACACAGTCAGTCAAAGCCGCATTTCAACGAACAGGATCAGTGGACTTCACCTTTTCCAAAGTTGATAACAAACGTCCCTGGGATCGGTGGGGCGTCAATCCACTCCCCTGCAAGATTTTGAACCTGTAGCCCACGGTGTTCTGAAGCCTGCAACAGCTACGACGGGCTAGATAAGCAAGCGCAACGCCTACAGCCCTCTACGTATTACACGTACGAATGTCGAGAACCCCGCGTCGTAGTGCGGCCCCACCCCCTGGTCGTTAGCACCTGGGGGAGGGATGGGGTATTTTACGATCTTAGAACGATGCTGCATCAACCGGTCCTCGTCGTAGAACTTTGCAAGTCCATCAGGTCCCAGTCCAAGCGCCTCTGATATGAGTGAGCTGAATGTATAGCTCAGTTCTTGAACCTGCTCGAGATATGTTTCGAAAGTTTGGCGGAATCCGGGAATGAGATCCTCATCGGGCCACTAGCGTTACACCCCAATACGCTTAAGTTCTAGTATGTACCAGCATTGGAATTTGGTTCTCCACTTACCTGAGGGGATCCCCAGAGCCTATAATAATCTGGATCTCCAGGCTTCCACCTGGAATCATGTCGTGTCGCGAAATCAAACTGCTCTCTGTAATCCACCGCGCCTTTTGTCAGCTCGGCCCCTAACTTTGAGTACCCCAGGAAATGCTCCGAATTAGCCATCTTAATCTTCTCCTTCTCTTCTTGCGGCAGCGCAAAGAGCTGTGGAATGTATTGAATGAGCGATGAAGTCAATTCGCTCGAGACGGTATGGTTGGAGAGGTATAGGAATCCGACGTTAACAAGTGCATGTCTCAATTGTTCGATGAACTTGCTGCGCGTCTCTGCCGAGGAGAGGAGAGAGTAGTCGAGCACTGGGACGCTCGAAAAGTCTCTGGAGGCGACCATGGGGAGAGAAGGATAAGATGCTATGGCAGTCCATCTACTTCGTCCTTGAATTGGTGGTATGTCCTATTGTGCGAGATGACGTGATATCTTAGAAATCCTGGCCGAGTCCAGTCGAGCCTCGGTGAGCAGATGGTGAGTGTAGCCTTGGAGGCGAAAACATTAATATTACAAGAACACCAAGGCAAATAAAGCAAAGCAGCGTATGCATCTGGGTAGATAGACTTCCATTCGAATCAATCATCATCTCTGCGGAAAACCTTCTCGATAGCATTTTCGTTAAGTTTGTATCCATTCGCAGCAAAGAGCTTGGACTTGAGGAACGGTGCAACGTCGTATATTTCGTGCTCTTTGGCCTAAAGGTAAAAGTGTGCGATAAGACGGCGAATGATTTAAGAAATTCAGATGGAAACGCACCCGTTCTTCCAACTCCGCGAGTTTGACCGACACCTTCGACGGTTGCTCCCTACGTTGCAACTGGTAGAACCTAACCTTGTCCTTGACTAATCCACCCAGCAAGAACGCAAGCAGTTCCTCGTGATCTTTGGACTGCGTTAGGTATTTTCTGAAGCCCTGTTTACAGCGCAAAGAAGGTAACGTCAATCAGTCATTCTACGGGAGAACAAGGGAAGTAGTACGAACCCGCTGCAATGTCTTCTTAATGCTCATCTTCTGGGCACTGACGAAGCTTCCAACCGCGACTTCGATTGCCAAGTCAATGTCGTCAGAGCGGACATATTCTCGGAGTGCCATCTTTGCACTGGCCTCCGCCATGCGGATCATACTCTCCAAATGCCTGACAGTGATAGGATACGACCCGGTGGCCATTGATTCCCGTCGCAAGTCCGCGAAAAGGCGGGAGAGCTTCTCCTGGTCTAGATCATACAGCTTAGGCCGTATCTTTTCCCTAGCGTACATGATGTACTTTCGCAAGATGTCTTGAGGGATAATCTAACCCGCCAAAGATGGTCAGATACGTTAAAGCCTAAGCTAATATCAAGGGAAAACGTACGTCCTCATCCAACGATGTGGCCACTTGCATCTCCTCGGTTTCCTTGTTGAATTTGGGGTGGCTGCGCAGGTGACTTCCGACTACGAATCTGGCAAGGAGTTCGTCCATGACAGGATCCACATTGTCCTTGACGACGCAGAGCACGTCGAACCGAGACAAGATGGGCTCGGTTAATTCGACATTCTGGGCGAACGGGATGGTGGGGTTGTATCGGCCTCGGGTAGGATTGGCAGCCGCGACAATGGCGCAACGCGCCTGCAAAGTGGTAACAATGCCGGCCTTTGAGATGGAAATAGACTGCTGCTCCATAGCTTCGTGAATTGAGGTTCGATCCGCGTCGTTCATCTTGTCAAACTCGTCAATGAGGCAAGTACCCTTGTCGGCCAAAACAAGAGCCCCTCCTTCCAGCGTCCATTCTCTTGTGATGGGGTCCTTCCGCACACTGGCAGTCAAACCGACAGCCGATGCACCCTGGCCCGTTGCGAATACTGACCGGTGCGCCGTCTTCTCGACGTACTTCAAAAACTGAGACTTCGCCGTACCCGGGTCGCCGAGCAACAGGACGTTGATGTCGCCACGAATTCGGTGCTTGTGGTTAATGTCCTTTGGAACACCGCCGAATAAAGAGAGGGCAATGGCGGTTTTGATATCTTCATGACCGTAGATGGAGGGGGCGATCGACTTGATAATGCGCTTTTTGATACGCTCATCTCGAGCTAGTGCACGCATCTGCTTCTCATCTTCCTCGGTCAATTTAAATGCGGCGAACAAGTCCTCCTTCTTGTTAATATGGTTTGCCTCAATTACGGTCGAGAAAACGGGGAAACCATTCTTTGCGTTGAGCGAAGCATCGAAGTTGTTGCGATAAATACCGGTGACTTCCTATTGAAAGAGGGCAGGAAGTTTGAGCAAAGGATTTACGAGTCATGCTCTAGCGGAGAACGTACAACTTCTTCACCCGGTTTAGCACTGTCGATGAGGTCCCAGAGCAGAATAACTTCACGATGTCGAGGCAATCGACCGGCAGGGACCGAACCTGGCGATTCTTGCAGAGTCATCTTCTGGTAATTCCTGTAGACCGTCTAGGGTGCGGTCAACATCCAGGCAAAAGGAGGTGATAAAAAAGGGTTCAAACCTGTGATGAATTGACTGGGAATGGCCCTTTGCTTTCGCAGTTGGCACAATAGCTGATCTTGACCTCCTTGGTGGCATCTTGATAGAATGGTCCCAGAACGGCACCACACTTGACACAATCGAATTTGACATATTTCAGCTGAGGGAAAACGCCGGTTCTCCTTGTTACGACGCCGGAGATGCGAACGAGTTTGTTGAGATCGGATCTACGAAGATCTCGCAGAGAAGAGCTCAATGGGAGGTCGGAAATACGGACGTGAACCTCGGAATGAATGCGTTTGTATGCCGGGTAGTAGACGAGAATAGCACTCAGGGCTACTTCATCAAAGATCTCGAGCATAGCACTCGGGCAATTTGTGAGAAAATAGGCAAGAATTGCCTTTGACTCGGCGAGATGAGCATAAGAAACTTCGAGGGACTCGGAGTTGGCTGTGTATCAAGAATAAGGACACTGCAACGGAGAAGGCATGCAGACTCTTACTTTCACCCAAATTTCGGATTCTTTGCCCGTAAACCGAGGTGCCAATTTCATCGACATAGGTCATGAGGAAGAGCCTGAAGTGTTTCACGATAGATCGCCTGACTCGGTCGTTCGCGATCCATTCAACAATAGATTTGGCTTTGATGTCGCCAAGTTGTTCCAACGGCAGCTCCTGAGCGAAAGTGTGAGATCAAGACGCGAAACATTATCGAGGGCAACTCACGTCCTCGATGCCCTCAAGATCATCTTGATCCCCTCGTTCATCGTACTGCCTTCTCGTCCTGGCTTTGAACTGGGAAATGCCAAGTTCATCATCGACATCTGCATCATCTTCCATATCGTCTTCACTACCCAAGAAAGCGGGGGCACGACTTCTTCGCGCAGCCCGTGCGCCACGCTTCCCCGCACGCTCCAGCCTATCTCGACGCGCCATCTGGGTTTCAGCAGCACGACGGGCAGCAGCAGACATTTCGGGTAGATCATCCTCGTCGTTGATTCCCTCTTCGGAGTATTGGTCCAAGGCCGCGTTGGGTGCATAATCACTAATAATTCACACTATTCAGCACAGGCAGACCCCTTGAATGTTCGTTACTCACTCTTGAAGGGTGTCGTTAAAGAGGTCCTCGCCGTCATCATCGTCGTCTTCCCCTTCCGCGTCAATCAGACCATCCCTGTCATCTACACTATCATCTGTGTCGGAGAAGGGGGCTGGAGGAGAAGAAGGAGGAAGTGAAGATTGGGAGGCCCGTCGCGCAGGAGTTCTGCTTGTTGGTGACGAGTCGATGCGGGTTGGGGAGGCAGACCGTTGTCGCTTGCCTCTTCTTGGAGTTTGTTGAGACTATCCACACTGTATGAGCTGATTCTCGCGTATTTATCGGGAAAAGCACGTACCATGGGCTCAGGATTCGAGGAGGATGATGGATTTAATGAGAGGACGCGACGCGTAGCGGAGTTCGAAAAGCGTGTTTCCTCCTCTATTTGGGGTTGTTTGCTGCGACTAATATTTTCAAAGTTTTCCTCGATTTTCGGGTTTATTAGAGTCTATTGAACATTCGAGAATCGATACAGACGGTTTAGTAGTACGAACATCCTTACAGCAATGCACCGACTTTATATCCATTCGGTAACGAGCAAGGAATTCACGATAGGCACCGCGTAGGACAACTTGCGAAGCGCTAGTGGCCCATCCACCGCGAACTGTGCCAATACGACCCCCCAATATTTCTAGAAGGTGGAGAATGGCAATCTTTTACACCCCCGAAGCCTCCCATCCGAATGCCAGGCCCTGAGGCCTGAAAGCTTGCACCCAAAAAGACCGGAATTACTGGACAGGCTCATCCATCGACAGAGGAGGAGGGTAGTTCTTCAGCGGCTCTCTGGCAACAAATTTTGACATTAGCATACGCTCCTAGACCTCAAAATATACGCACTCTCTCATATCCCACACGTCCTCACTGCTTTTGCTGAGCCGCCTGTTTGCCCACCACTCCGCTCTCCGACGTATCCATGCTTCGCGTTGCTCCTCCGGATGCAGGGCCTTCAAGGTAAGGCAGAACTTGAAATCATCCATCTTTTGAGAACATCGAGGACGTCCGCCGTATCTATACACGGCCTTTACTTGTGAACGTACCGCTTCCGAGAACACCGATTCATATGTGTGTGCACGTTGAAACGAGAAAACATACCATTGCAACCCGTCCAGGTCTCAAAGAGATTCAGACATCCTGGAATGTCTTCTGGTGTCGGATATAAACGTCTGAGATACTCTTCTTCCTGCTTCACGGCGGTCTTGAAGTCGACATTGGACATGGTGGCGGACGCGAGGTATGGACTGCTTCCGCTCTCCGCTTAGCTGGCAACTCTGACGCCGTCATTTGACCTCCCCGGTAGTCCGGCTACACGGTTACAGCCCCGGTGATGCATAGTACATATACCTTAACCGTCATTATGCAGACCCATACTTTCCTTCCCATAACGTTCATCTACAACGGCGAAGATGCCAAGCTTTCCCTTTCGACAGCAGCCTCTGAAAGGGCTCTATATCGTTTTCCAGCTTGTGACGACTCTGTTCGTTAGACTTCCTTTCTGGGTCGTTACAAGCCTTCCGAGGTGAGCCCATTCCACAACTACAGGGGTCAAACTCGAGGTTGAGCATCGATTATGCTAGTTCTGGCCGAGCAAGGCCATCTTGGACTTTCAAGCGCGCTCTACTCCTCAACGTCGTTCGCCATTTCACCAAGCTCACTTTCGAGTACGTTGCAGAACCGATCGAGGAGTGTTATGATGCCTGACCCATCCTCCCAGAACAGGAACTACCCCTGTAGCTAACCACTTGGCCATTAAATCTGGCAAAGGTGTTAACGGAGTGTGGATCGACCCGGCTACCGAACTCATCACTGGTGACCTCGAGAAATGGGCTGAGATCGCAAAGGTCAAAGCAATTCGCCTCCCCGGATACTGGTTCCACCAAAAGGGGTCCAACGTCAGTGTTGGGTCTCCTGCCCAGCCCGGGGAGAAGGTTGTCCTCAACTTACATGGTGGGGCGTACGTCCGTATGTCCGCCCATCCCTCCGACCCAACAGCCAATATCGTCAAGGGGCTACTCAAACATACGCCATCCATCCGACGCGTCTTCTCTGTCGAATACCGCCTGTCTTCGGGCAAACCCTTCTCAGACGGACTGCACCCTTTCCCAACTGCCCTTATTGACGCGCTCGCAGGGTACAACTACCTAGTCAACGTCGTCGGTTACTCCCCCTCCGACATTATCATCTGCGGTGATTCTGCAGGAGGAAACTTGGCCCACGCCCTCACTCGATACCTCGTCGAGAACCAGGACTCGACGAACCCCAAGCTCCCTGCGCCACCAGGTGCACTCATCCTACTGTCCCCTTGGTCCGATCTGAGCAAGTCACACGACGGTAAGGGCTCTGCAGTCAACTACGTTAACTCGGACTACCTGTCCGCCGACAACCGCATCGAATACGCAAAAGACGCATTCACAGGCCCACACGGTCGCGTCATCGCGGACTCTAGCCCCTACATCTCCCCTGCCTGTATCCTGCCAGGGTTCGAGGTCAGCTTCAAGGGCTTCCCTCGCACGTTCATCAACGGTGGTGGGGGCGAAGTGCTGATTGACCAAATCAGGCTTCTCAGAGATAGGATGGTCGCTGACCTGGGAGAAGGCGATGGCGTAAAGGGGGGTGAAGGCAAGGTGCGATACTATGAGGTGCCGGATGGCTGCCACGATTACCTCGTCCTCTCTCCGCACGAACCCGAGCGGACGGAGACCCTCAAGGCCATAGCTCGATGGGTGGAAGCATGAGCTCTCTAGATCTTCTGGTTTATGCTTTCTTTCAAGTTACCTTGTGATATACGGGTTTGGTCTTGCTTGGGAACACGTAACTCACTGTCCCTTTTGATTTTTTGGAGAGTCATTCAGACCCGTCACATTCTGCTTGTCCTTTTGATGAATGAAAGCGGGAGAGAAAGCACGAGACCGCCTCGCGGGATGGCTGGCTGCGGAATAGACCAACGGCGACCAGGCCGTCGTCGTCCTTAGGTTGACAGAAAACGTGTTGGACCGCAGCGGAGGTCTGCGAGCTCACCGGCATCTCACCTCTCAGCTCTAGAATCGAAGGGCCCGACGATGGGCCTAAAACGCGCCAAAAAGTTTGAGCTGCAAGTGAACGGAGTTAGCATATAACGCCCGACGAAGCCCTTCTCGAACGTCGTACGTAGATGGCAACAGCCTACCAGAGAAGTCGGAAGAGTTCTCTCGGTCATTAGAGCAAAGGTAATCCAGGACGCCGAAGAAGGAGGATTGGCCTTAATAAGACTCATAGTACAATGGTTTGCTATTGTGCCTACAGAATATGCATATGGTTCGTATTGACAGGGTCGTGTAATGAACAGTTGAGGTGGACTATTGGCCACGCAACGAGCAATGCATGGTGCACACTTTGCGGCCACGGACACTATCGGTTTAAAATCCACGGACGAGCTTGCTAAATCACATATAGGCAAATTGATTACCATCTACGAAGAAACGGGAAGCCCACCGAATAAGGGTAACGGATGCGCACTCGTCCGTGCTGAAGGGTTGAATATTCTCTTACGACGCATGACCAGTTCTCTCAATCACATCGGAGGTCTCTTGTGTTCCAGTGTGTAGTGCGTGGAGGTGTGCTCAAAGGTGGCCAACCGACGTTTCGGCAGCAACAACCAAGTACGCATCGCGATCG
Source organism: Candolleomyces efflorescens (assembly GCA_027579765.1). NCBI lineage: Eukaryota > Fungi > Basidiomycota > Agaricomycetes > Agaricales > Psathyrellaceae > Candolleomyces > Candolleomyces efflorescens. The sequence goes on from JAMZDL010000158.1 coordinate 53,737, forward strand.
ACTGATCCGGCGGTAGTTGCCACGCCACCCGCTATATGGCTTTGACATTGGACATTTGACAGAACGCCAGGCGCCTGAACGTCAAGCCGAATATGCATGGAAAACACACAGCAACATTCATATTATAACAGCACAGTAGTAGACCTTGAATACATAGAGCAATTATTTGTACACGGATAAAACAAAACACAACGAGGCGGAAAACATCAGAGCTAGGTACTAATAAACAGAAAGCATAACGATTGAAGCACAGCGATGGACACAGCGAGGGATAGTAATGTTAAGCAGAGGCAATATTATTATATCCACGGTTACCTTTCCTAGTATTGAGAGACGGAGTAAGATTCTTGCGAGTGTGAAGCCCGGGAACGTAAAGCGCGCCACGATTGTAAGAGCTGCGTTCCTTGCGACGTATATGGGTGGGGGCGGGGAATTGCTCGGGGAGACCTTGGTTGGGGCCGGAGGAGTAAAAGATCCTGGGGCGCCAGGACTCTCGCTCGTCCATGATGCTAGAATTTTTGAACTTTTCGACGAGTGCTTCCTTTCCCCTGGAGAACGCATCGATTGAGTGATCGGTCGCGCAGTAGAATCGAAGATCACGTACTGATAGTTGGCATAGCTCATTTGAAGCACCTTCTCGCTCGAAAACATGTTCCTGAATGCATGGGTGAGCCCTCCATCTATTCCCGGTAGGAATCGAGCGGTCATACCATTTTTCTCCAAGCCTGGCTTTGGCGAACTTGAGAAGATCCTGCGCCTCGATAAAGTTGACGAAGCCGTATCCAACATTGCAGCCTGTCGTTGAAGGTTCGGTGGGACGTCCGTAGGTGGAAAAAAAAACTCACCGTTCTTGAAGTCCATTCGAAGGTAGAGGAAGTCGATGCGTCGCGGACAGACCTTATTGATGTAGGTAACCAAGTCTTTGTCGCTCATTTTGTTCGGGATATTCTTGATCATGACGGTGGTCCTGGTATCCTGGCCACTTTCAATGCGAGCGACGGACAGCTTGTTTTTGGCGGCAACATCTGGGGGCTGGGAAGGTGAATAGCTTAAGGTCGGGGAATTGCTTTGCAAAGAGAGGCGCCTCAATGAGTCGGAGATCCCGGTCGGCGAAGGGGAGTAGTCGCTCGAAGCGCTGGGACGGAACTCGGTAATTGGGGGGGTTGGAGGAAGCTGGTAGGGTGGCACAGGTGGCATCGCGTTCAGGAAGTGGCACTCGACACCGGGAGGGACAGGATAGCCACCGAATGGCATTATACCGACGTCCTCGGCGGGCCAAAACATGGGCTGGGAATACGGGATGCCGTTGACCGGGGGTGGAACGGACAGAGACTGTGGGGCGTTGGGCATCGGCTTATCGAAAGACCACTGCGGCTGGTAGCCGAAAAGCTGAGGCTGGAAGCCGTAGTCGAGGGGCATCGGCTGGGGGGGCAAAGGCGCGGGCGACATCACCATGTGAGGCATCGGCGGTGCTGGACACATCGCCGCAATGGGGGGCGAAGGGGTCGGTGGAATGTGGAAGTGGGTGCTGCTTCTAGACGGGCAGTAACCGCAGTTTCTGTCCGGGTTGGCGCACATCACCCTGTGCTCGGTTCGGATTTCGCCTTCCCACTGGGGTGCACGCGGAGCTTCATGAGCAGGCCCTTGAGCCCCAACAAAGTGGGCTGCAGGAGTAAACATATGGTTGCGCGAAGAGTATATCAAAGGCTCGGGTGCCTGCTGGCCAACGCTGGCCCCGGCCGCACCATCCAGCGGGCCAGTGGCGTGCTCCTGGCGAGGGCCATTGTCCACCGAGTTATCGAAGACATCCACCTGTAAAAAACACGGTCAGCTGGCTGTGAACGTCCCAATGACGGGTGGCTCACGGTCGAGGATTTTTCGACATCTGACGGGAGCTCTTGGTCAATGATTTCTGCGGCATCGACGGAAGAACCGAGGCTGGACGACGTCTTGATGCTGGAGGCTGGTGTCAATGGAGGGGTTATGTACGACATGCGAGCTTTGGCTTTTCGGGAGCGACCAGACTTGTGGGAGGATTTTTCGGGAGAGGCAGGGGGAGACATGGGGCGCGGTGGGGGACAGGCGTGTCGGTGGGTAATATTAGGGAGGGAGGGAGAGTGGTATAAACGACGGTTCTTGGAGTTCTTCTGGGGGACAGAAGTGGAAGGGTCTTCGAAACTAGACATGATTCACCGCACGCGGAATCTGACAGAAGATAGACGGAGATGGCAGGGCTGCTTATAAGAAGGAATATGACTGACCATGCAGAGTGCAGATCGAGATTTTGGTGTAGGTGTCTAATTGACGTCAAAGGCAGGCCGGTCATGCCTCCTTGGGAATAAAATTGAATGGCGATTTGTGGATCGGGGGCGTTCTTCCTGGCCTTGTTGTCAAGCGAGCCATACAGCCAACGAATCTGTTGCCCAGGAATATTCGCATCCTGCCCCTCCCCGAGTGCATCAAAATTCCAGAGAAGCGCGACGGACGTCACCGGCGGCTCAAGGGATGCTCCTCCTTGCGAAGAAAAAATCCTGCTTTCTGCCCAGCCCAGATCTACCGTCCAACCTGGGTTTGGTTCCTATGTTGTATTCAGGACAAATACCCTCTGCAGATCGAGATTAAATATGTTACGACACCTGTGGCACATTTGGCCCAGTTATTCTAGGGTCTCTCGAGTGCTGGACCGCTGGACTTCCAATTTGGCGTGCTCCCCCAACGCCGGGACCGCGCTAGAAAATGGAATTCGCAGGAGATCTCCGATGGGTTTGCAAACAGCGTTCGATAATCACCGAAAGCCTGACGAATCGGCTTGCTGAGCTCGGGAAGCCCCAGCTTCAGCACCATTTTCGAGCGTCCAAGCTGGTAGCTAGAAAATAACTCGGGCTCTCTTTTGGTCCAATATTGCAGGGCTTGGGGCGATATTTTGACTTCCAGTGCCACAGTGGAACTTCGAGTGGCAGAAGTTGTAAGTCCAAGTTTGCATCAGCCTGGCCGAGATGCCGAACAGCGACAGTAGCAGATCACGTGTCCGAAAATATCCGCGCACCGTCACTGTCACTGTCGCGCCTCAACAGCGAGCTCTGGGGATTTCGTCGACGACCATCTAAACCTCTTCATATATCCAAGATGCCTCTCTACCAGATGTTCTGCATCACCAAACACTACCCCGAATATGTACGTCGCATCGTGCCTGGAATGTAGACGTCACTCACTCGCATTCTCTAGAAACACATTCGGGAGCTCATTCGCCAGTCTGCTACACATGTTATGAACGCCGGAGGTGTTGTCAGGAAGATAGACTCATGGGGCACAAGGACTCTTCCCCAACGAATGAAGCGGCAGGGCCCATACGCCAACGTTGGAGAGTGCGTACAAGTCTTCTGCTTTGATACTGCACAAATTGACTGTTTCTGGAATCAAGTTACTGGTCCCTATACTTTGACACAAGCCCAAGAACATTGCGTTCGCTAAACGGGATCATGCGTCGTGACCCTCGAGTCCTGCGCTGGACAGTGCTCAAGCTTGCGGACAAGGTCGAAGACATAGCCAAGGAAGGCCAGCGGTTGGCCTCGGGAACCACTCGGTCACACGATGTTGCGCCATAATCGGTCACCATACTCTATCTGCCTTTGCTCACTTAGATCCTGTATTTATAACGACGCCACCTAATTCACCCCACTATCATCAACCTGAGGATGTAACAAAGTCTGGAATGTCACTCAGAGTTTGGATTACGTCGACTGCATCTAAAATCTCGTCGTCCTCTTTGCGCGCCTCAGCACCCTCCGGACCTGGTCTTCGTAAAAGTCGCGCATGGAACCCGGCTTCGACAGCACCGTAATAATCGCTAAGGGCGTTAAGTCGACCGGGGTGGACGATCAAAAGAACTATTGCACGCACCTTTCCAGTTCATCTCCGACATGCAAGCAGTTCTCCGACTTAAGCTTTTCCTTCGGGTGAAGATTGTTAGACCGTTCGATGGCTAATTCAAAGATAGCAGGGTTTGGTTTCTCGATGTTGACCTCTTCACTCAACGCAATGGGTTCAATGAATTTGGGGAACCCGAGATCTTCCAACACCGAGCCTAGCAAGTATATATGAGCAAAGGTAGTGAGTGGGTCTCGATCCGCCTGGTACGAACGGAAGCGCGAGTCTCCATTACTTATGATCCCGACACGAATTCCCGCTTCGTGCAGCGCCGTCACTTGGAAAGCGTCAACATCCTAGAGATGGTGAATGCCAGAAGCGCTCACCAGTTGGGATAGCATCGTCGAAACTCACATATCCCTCTGACGAGCTAAACCTTTTCCAAAGGGTAGGGACGATGTTATTCAGATTTACATCCACCTCTAAGCTCTGTCGGATTGCCGTCAACCCGGAATCAAGGAACCTTGAACTCACTCTCAGAATCCGCTCCAGCGCCGAGAGCAGTTCGTTTGATAACCTCAGTCCACCAAGGTGTAGCACCATGTTGGTACGTAGGAAACTCTTTCTGAACTGCCTTCAAAGCTATGGACAAGTCCCGCGTGTCAGCCTGAGGTAGACCTGGTTACCGACTTTTTATCGATTTACCAGATTTGAAGGAATTCTTGATTGCGTCTGGCTCGAGAGAGCCTAAATATGGGTGAAAGACTTCTGAGTATTGAACATGGATTGGACGCCTTGGAACGATGAGGGTATGTAGAACGTCGAAGGTGACAAGTCGAATACGAGGCATCTTGTGAACTTGGTCGAGCCCAATTAAGCAGCGGACCTATATGTACCGGCCCGACATCAATGCTCAGACTCAGGGGCTTCTGCTTCTTTTGTCCTCCAACCACCAACTGGCGCTTAGAGGAAACATGAGAGGCTTAAAGTTGTGGCCCGCGATAATCCTTCTCCCTTCCGCCTCCTCCGAATCGTATAGCCTTGATCCATGTGCCTTGATTGCTGGGAAGCGCTGGGTTCTCCCCAGCTCGTAATTGCCTCAGGTCGTTCCCATTACAACCCGAGGTAAAGGCCAATGTAAGAACTCTGTTAAATTCCACCCCTCATTGTGGACTGACGCAACTTCAAGATACTTGAAGTTGTGAACAAGACTCTGGCATTCCACACTTCGGTCAACTATCAGATCCAAGCCCCTCCGCCTTATGACAATGATGTTCACGAAGACTTGGTCGGTGACTTGAGGAGGATATCGGATACAGATTACCTATCCGAATTCGACTTTCACCTTGACATGTATCGGTCTTTCAAGCGCGTGAACGACGGCCATTGTGGCGTATACAGCCGGTGCTATGATTGTGAGTTACCAGCTGCAGATATCTGGACGACGTCGTTGACTCTGGTCGAGCCCTCTATGTCACCTATCTGCCTATCCCACTTGTGCTTCTCGAGGACGGCTTTGGCTCTCAGGCTGTGCACATTGCTCCTGAGGCGTATACCTTGGCCGCAGCTGAATTCGGCGACTCCTTGTGGTTCTGGGAGGCTAGTCTGCCCAGGCCCTTGACAGGCGGACTTGCGTCTGTGAGTTCACCTCTGCTGCTGTTTCGTTTCATCATTGACTCCTACTTGTATAGCTCTCTGGTCGCAAAGTTCTCCTCATCGATGGGCAGGACCCTTTCGTAGCTGTTGATGCGAACGCTGATATCACAGGGAGTTATCAATCGCACGCCACGCGCCAGAACTCGTACGAAGGAGTCCATTCACATTTGGTCACACCACTTACATCGGAACCAGGTTCTTTTCGAGCTATCGTCGCGGTCCAGATAGCTGGGAATATAATCTCGGCAACTTTGCTGCCCACCCTCACCCACTCACCGACGAAGTTGAACTGACCATCGAGTATCCGGTCCAAGGACAGAACGTCACGGTCATGGTGGGTAAAATTTAGGTCGTGGTTTCAAGGCACCCTTGTCATTCACGAGGTGTCTTTTCAGCTGCCCTATCGATCGCGCTTCGGGTCCTCTTCGAACAATTTCACGGACTCGAAAACTCTCAGGGAAAACAATTGCATTGCAACTCTCAATACGAACGGGCTTGACCTGTACGGTGTGCCACCTGATCAACTCGTGGATTATCTCGGGGAGCCCAAGCCTCTGGCAATCTATCAGCAGCAACCGATATTATCCCCAGTTGACTATCGCGAGCGACACCCTGTGAACGTATTTCTCGACGGTAGCCCACTAATCAAAATTGACCTGTCCGAAACTTTGGCTCCATCTCTAGAGCCATCGAATTCCAGTTATAGTGTGGCAGAGTTTTTCATGCTAAAGGACAACATTACGGGGGTTCTAGCTTTAGGTAGTTTTTCCGCGAAAAATTACACCCTTTTTGGGCAAAAATTATTGGATGGACTGAAAGACCTCAAGCGAGCCGGTGCAGAGCAATTGATAGTGGATGTGGTAAGTGTTGTTCAAATTTTACGTTAAACTAGCAGTTAAATTGCCAATTCTACAGACAAACAACGGTGGAGGTAAGCCTTGGTTGAATCGGTTCCGCCAGGTCTAATGCCACAGAAAAAATCTAGGCTACATCTGCATTGCTCACGTACGCATTTCTCATTCCCCGTCCAGCTAATGTGGCTGATCAGCTTAACTCGCAGTGGCTACATCGTATTGTAGGTGCTAGTCCCCCAGAAACCAGAATTTTTCTGAATTGTTTTAGATCATTGGACCGAAGGACACGACGGTCCCACAAGCTGGTTTGGACACCACCACACGAGCTGGTCCGTTGGCCCAATTAATTGCGAAGAACATTGCTGTGGGCCACGACCCAGACGGACTCCTCCTTTACAATCCCACACAGTGGACAAACGCCTCCAACCAGCCGATGCCAACCGATGGGAGCTGGTTACAGCCCCGTCCGTTGGTGATAAATGGACGAGCGGACGCGTTCAGCCAAAGGTACTTTTACGAAAAAGGTCACTCGACGCTAAGCTAACTTTAGACATGTGCTGTAGGCTTGGTCAAGAATGCTACCCGTTCAAATGGCAGGCGCCGAAGCGTGGCCTCTTCCAACCTGAGAAGATTGTGATCATGTCGAACGGACGGTATGATCGCCTTTCCCAGATTTGAAATGGAACTCATCGATCACATTCCACGTAAATAAGATGTGGTAGCTCGTGCTCGTTGTTTAGCGTAAGCTAATCGATTTTTTCGACCTGGCAGACAATCTGGGCGCTCAAAGGTTGATTTCACAGATCACAATGTCCAAGGAGGAAGGCGTGCGCACCGTTGTCGTTGGTGGAAAGCAAGGTGTTCAGCAGCATTATTGTGGAACAGTAGGGGGCCAGTCCACCGATTTTTCCACAATCGACACCGAAATTAAGGTGAGTTTCTTTTATTCTTTCCTAAATTGTCCACCGCTCAGGATGAAACGGCTAGTCCACGAAGCTCAAAAACCACACCCTAGCGCCACCGGACCTGTACGATGAAAACCACTCCCATCGCACCACAAAAGGCAGCTGACCCTTGATAATTAGCCTAACTAATCATATTCAGGGAATAACTTGGAGATTGGGTTACGGTATCAATAACCCAACCGAGCCGGAAGGTAGGCACTTCCCCTTTCGGTAATGGCCTGCTATTTTTCACCATTTTTTTCCCTTTTTAAGAATGGCAAGATCACAATGCCGACATTTCGATACCACTTACACGGGAAATGTAAGACTAATGCAGTCTTTTGCAAAGCTCATGTCCACTCACTCTGGCAGCGTCAACAAACCTGCGGCAATTTGGGAAACGATTGCAAAACGGGTATTCGAGCGTTCGCCCTCCACGGCACTTCTCGTCCAGGATCCTTGATTCCTCGCGCAGTACCGGGTACACAGACCCACAGGTTCACAACGGTCAATTGATGGGGCGGGTTTTACAAACCAGGGATTTTACATCTTGTGTGGAATAGAATTAATGTCTACCTACTCATTGTCGGATTCCTCTACATCACCGAACTCAAATATCCCAGCACGGTCGCGTTTCGCAACAGCGACGGCACTCCTCAATTTTTGGACAACTTGAGGATAGGCCTGGATATATCGGCAGCCCTTACGGTCGGTAGATGCAAGGCCTTCAGCCACAAGGTCAGCGTTGATGCATGCAAAGGGATCCTGAGCAGCAGAGGCATCGGTGGGATCAATAAGGCGGAGGTGAAGGAGTGGGCCTTCACGGTGGTCGATATTTGCTACCAATTTTCGCCCCTCGCACAACGATCGGAAACGGTCAATGGCCTCTGGGTAGTACTCGCTGTCGGGTTTGGGGAGTTTCACGAAACTATAAGATGCCTTCGTCAGGGAATATGTTCCGTGGAGCCTTGATCTGGACGAACCTGAGACGAGCATCATGTGCCTGACCAGGAAGGGAACGGAATTTCTGATCCAGGGGACGAATGTTAGAGAACGAAACAGTGTCTTGGTTCCCATAGTCGATGAATGTGACTTCAGCCTCTTTCTTAATCGGCGAGCTCCTTCGGATTTTTGCTCGATACCAAGCACCGTCCGAGAACTTTGCTGACACAAGTTCGCCGTTCTTTGGTACGAAGCCTGGGGGACTGGCTGTAGGGGACTTGTGGTGCAACGAAAAGTCACGCATCAATTTTTCCAGAGATGCAATGCCTAGAGGGAATGTGTCCAGCAACGCACGAAACGAGCAGGTAGAAGCAGCTACCTTCAGTGTTGAGAATCTGTACGGAAAACCCAAAATTATTGGTCCTGACATCGCTAATGATAATATCAAGATATTCTGCTTTGAGGGCTCCATTATCGTCCTTTTCGTCCGATGGGGCAGCAGCCTTCTCAGCCTCCTCGTCGTAGTCAGCCCAGATCTAATTCAGTGAGGCTTAGTTTCTCATCAATTGAACAGACGAATTGCACAAACATTACGTCTAGCTGTTTTGGCTTCTTCCTATGAGAAGGAATGCTGTCAGAGAAGCATCGAATCTGCGATATGTGGCGTACCTCTGCATCGAACAATTGACGAGACCATGGTAAAGCTTCGGCGGAGTAGGCGTGTACAGAGGCCAGTCCCTCTTTAGCTAAAGCGACGGCGGCATTCTCGTTTTTATTCAGATATAAAGCTCCAATGAAACCACCTGATTTGTCTGTTGTCTCGATCTCTACCTCCACGTCTCTTTGCATATATCGGTGAGTGGAGAACTCGAGGGACTCAGCGCCATAGGGTTCCGCTTTATCCGATGGATTCCTTGGAGCTCGAGGAGCGCGAATACCTGTAAAATTGGGTAAGGTTAACGTGGATTAGCAGAATCACATCACGGACCTCCCAGAACCAGGGTCAGTGTCTGATTATCTTTGGGTAAAAGAATTCTGACAACGCATTCAATGGAAGTCCACCAGAAAAAAAAGACCAAATATACTCACTTAAATCTTGATCCGGCAGCAACATATTCAACGACCGCTGGGATCCTTCCCTGTCGTTTAAATCCGTTCAGGAACTGGGCCGCACGGTTTGCATTCTACGAGAAACATAAGCGACGTTCCCGTATATCTCAAGGGTACCCACTTCTGAAAGGTTCAAAGGTTGTTTGGGGGGTGGAACCTCTTTTCCAGAATGGACACCCTTTTGCTCAGTGGCGGCACTGTTGTTATCAACGTTTTACCACTGCTATGATATTTGACCGTTAGGAACATACGATTGTTCGGCAGCGATAAGTTTGTCGTAGTCGGGAGAACGATCTTCGTCGTCCCGTTTATGCCGGACAACGCCTGCCAGCCCTCGTTCGATCAGCTGTTCCGCGACGTTCCTACCTTTATGTTACCGCCTTGTCAAATTGTTCAAACTGCACAGACTACTCACGATCCCTGGTTGCCATAACGGATAGTTGCGCACTCCCGCTCCTCGAACTCTCCTTCACGAGGTCGAACGAAGTCGATGTGAACCTTGACGTGCTTCCCAATAAGCCTCTTTCGAAGGAACTCGCGTGCTTCATTTGCATACGCCGCCTGGCGCGGGTCCGACAGTCTTTTCATGGCGATGGCTATCAGCTAGAGTCTGAATTCCTGTAAACGATCACCTACTTTGGCCCCCTCGTCGAGCTCAGCTGAAGGCGTCTTTCCTTCCCTGTGTCCTTATCCAACACAGAGACTTGGTCGCCGCTCCATACCCGAACAACAGTGCCGTCGAATTCGCGTGACTGGCCATTAGCGACGGCGACTGTTTTGCTGGCATTCGCTGAAGATGCGGGCAGGTTGGCGTAGAGACAGACTCGCTTCTCCTTCGCAGCTTTCTCCGCAGAACGTAGACGCTCCATACCACCGCTGGCAGAGAGCATGCCGGCGTGCCAGTCTACGACCCTCGCGAGGCCGTTGGCTACTAAGTGCTCAGCGACATTACCAGCCGGGTGCAATACTACTTCTTGTGAGTACGCCGTCCCCCGAAAATTAATACCGCGGCAACATACCTGTTCCGATGAATATGCTTGCTGATGCTGGTGCCGCGTTTGCTGTAGATTGGAAAGGAGTGGGAGCCGCGTTAGGTAGAGACAGAATCTGCACCCTGACCGGCCTTTGAAGCAGTCGAGATTCAGTGAAGAATTTAGCCTATTGAGAAAGTCTCAAAGGCTGTTCTTCAAGGTATTCAAAAGTTCTTACCTCCTCTGACCATGGCTCCGATGCTTCCCCGGGTTTCGAAGCAGCACGAGCGCTCTTTACGCCTGCCAAAGCAATATTCACAATCTGATGATCGCCGTCGGGCAAGAGAAGGCGAATGCGGAGAGTGGTTCCGTCCCGAACTTGTTCAACGATGCCTACTCTCGGGGTCAATCGCGCTCCTCGATAATGTGCAATCACGGAAGCTTGCCATCGATTTGTTTACCCTTCCACTCCGACACAAATCCTTGGGAGTCCAGGGGCATCGTGTGATGCACTGCGCGTGCCTTTGAATGCGGATGAGTTATTCCAGACAGGAACAAGTGGAGGACTTAAATTTACCGTCTGTCCGTGAGGATTCCAAATTCCTCGTCCTGCTGCCTTGGCTTCGTTCTCTAATTCCCTCTTCTTCAAGTCCTCCTCGCTAGGCTCGCGTTTAATCTCTTTCAGCTTGGCCCATCCGTTACGCAGCAGTTCCGAGCTCAAATCAGCCCCCCCGATCTCGGCACTTCCGAGGTCGCGGGGGACGTCGTCGTTGGAAGGCAGAGAGTGGATTGTGGTAAACGAAACTTCTTTCCCAACAGCCAGAGCACGCAGGAATTCACGGGCCTCGAAAGCCCAGGGCTAAAAAACGGAGGTGAGGATCTGGATCAGGTATTAAAGTACATGCACTGACTTCATCCTCCCTCGTGGATGTTCCTAGACGGGGCGCCTGAAGGTCTGCAAGATGCAAGACTCTAATTGATCACAACGATCTTTGAGACGAGTTTTCCAAGAGAAAGTCTTAGCTTGCGCACCTTTCCTTGGGAGGCTGTCCCTGAGGACCCGGACGACCGCGAAGGACGAGACTATCGCCAGAAATCGCAGCTATATTCGTTCATTGAGCCAGCTAAGTCCACTTGCTAAATGGATGTAACCCACATTTAACGATCTTGTGACGAGGTATTGTCAGATTGGAATTGAGAATGAGGATAAGCACCACTTACAGCTTTCAAAGACATTTTCAGAGATGAGAAGTACGCTGTAGGTTCACACTGCGGTGATTGACCTATGTGCCAAGTGATCACATAGAGGGTAAATCGCGGGCGTGGACAATTTTTGCCTGTCTATTTTCTGCCTATTTCCTGGTTGTTTGGCACGTGATCTAATCGTGAACAAATTCCTAGTTTGTGTATCGATGTGCCAACCATTTCATGAGCTCTGAAATGAGTTAAGTGTCCTCTATTTCCATTATCACCCCATAAGAGGTAAAGCGGCCGAGGCATGTTTTCTGTGGCTCGTGTGGACATAAAATCTCGTCCGGTGATGTGCCTCCAATGTCATACCGAAGGAAATCGAACCTCACATCGTCCATGTGCACAGCCGATGTGCCAACTAAGCAAACGTCTTTAAACACTTTTTATGTGCTCACCAATTTACAATGTAAGTTCCCCTTGAGCAAAAACATGATCAATTAATTTCCATTAGTCCCTCATGTGCTCAAAGCGCAAAGCGTCGACCAATTGCAATCTCCGGGCACAAAGTAAATGTCTGGCGAATCGTGTGCAAGTATCTTATTTGGCGCGAGGGCTGAATCTGCGTTGAGTGAACTTGCGTCACTTATCTTAGGGCCAGCTGGATGTAAAAATCTAGATCCTCCAATCGAATCGCTCACCGAAGCTGCTGTCCAAGTGTTCAATTGTGCGGTACGTAACTAGCTCGTCCGGACCCCTTCCGTGCGATGGACCGCTATAGCCCGGGAAAAGCACTCGAACTCTTGAAGGAGATTCAAGCCACCGTTTCCGTTCAGAATGGGCGAAGTCGTTCCTGTCATCAATACAAGCGTCGTCACCAAGTTTGCATTGAATTGTTCAGCCGACTTGTCGAGACCAAGTCGTTGCAATTTGCGCCACCTCATAAGGTTCTGGACGTCGTTCAGACCGAGAAAATAAAAGCTATCAGCTGGGAGTCGCTGTGATACAAGGGTGCTCGTAGCTGTCAGTGTTCTCTAGGTTGTTTGAAAATGTTCTTACGCA
>JAMZDL010000159.1:0-65869 GCA_027579765.1 Candolleomyces efflorescens
GACCCGGCATGGTGCGAGATTTTAGAGGATCTCTGAAAACAAATAAGGGGAGTGAGATAATAAAGGAGAACTGTGTTTGCATTGTCAGTATATGGAGGTTTACCGTTTGCGAGGGTCGAGAATGATGTTCCGTCACTCGGTCAAATCCAATTCATGTTCCGTCACTAAAGCTCGCATCCCAACACAGATCTCCATCGTTGTGTGGCAGGTGGCAAAATTCTCGCACGGCATGATGATCGTTCCAACTTTCGAGGACACAATGACGAGGAGTAATGAGAGCTGTTGAGTCCCACAGAGAATGCTGAAAGTCCGGGACATTGGAAAGATCTAGTATAGGTTCTCGTATATCAAGATATGTTTTTGTAACTACCGAAAAATTGCACACTAGCTTGAGTCTCTGCTCAATATCTTGATTTGCCCGCAAATTCCCCTGGGCCCTGCAAGGTCTTGTCTCGGCGAATGAGCCGAGCCTTCCTAGTTGGTAGGAGGCCAGGTCGCTGTCCAGTCCTTGCCGGCAAAGACCGAGACCTCCATGCGCAACGAAAACAAAAACAAATAAAACCTCGGTACCAATTACCGGGGAGTTGACGTACGTTGGCCTCAGGACATACGCTTTTCCCAGAGGGAATGGTTGCGGACACCTCTCTCTCACAAGCTCGACTTTGGGTATTTCGAAACGTCCAATTTCTGCCTCTGTGCTAAGATGGTATGGGTATAATATGAGCCAAGGGAATAAATACACTAACAGAAATCACGTTCAAGGTCATACATGATAGGAAGGGGGTAGTTGCCCTCCGTGGCTAGCGTTTGGATCGACCCCGGTATTTCGATCCCCATCGTTGATCATACTTTCGTGCTCCCCAGAGATCGAGGGCGTTGGCGTAGGGATGGGCACAGATTCCAGCGAGCGCAGAAGCGCGTCAATACATTCTTCTAGGCTCTCGAAGGTCGAGGCGTCCTGCTCTGTAGATCCAGAGGCTGGTGGTGCGAGTAGAGTGATGAGGGAATGGATTTGGACGAGTTGTTCGCGTCGCAAAGCCTCTTCCCTCGCTGATGAGCCAGGTTCAGGTGTACCAACAACCGTCAGCATCGAAGTCCGATTACTCTCCCTCCTCGACGAAGCCTCTCGTTCTGCGAGGGGCTCGGGTGTCCCAATAAGCTCCAGCATCTCCTTCTTCAATGCTTCAACCTCCTTCCTCTCCTCCGCATCTGGCGTGTATCCGTCTGGTGGTGAGTTTCCAAAAATGCGTTGAACCTTCTTGATCAATACTTGAAGCTTTGATATCCGTTCGTAAAGGATGAGGTGGTAGGGTGACGTGACCGGGTCATCCTCAGTGGCCTTGAGCGATGCGATTGACGAAGATAACTGGAATAGGGAGGGTAGTCCTTCGTCCGTTTGCCGTCTTTTATATGCTGGTAAGGTGGCATCCAACTGCGAACCGTCGAATCTATTCGTTTCGGCGCCCCTTGGGATCTGCGGCTGTCTGGAAGATGTGTTCCCTAGCTCGATATCATTGGCTGCGTTTCTCGCTGGACTAGGTTAGAGACAGGTGGAAGCGTCGAACTGCTCTCACGTACCAAGTCTAGCCCTCTTTACTAGACTCCATCCCCAAAGGAAGACAAGAAAGAGGACGATGATCCCCGCTGGTACACCGACGTAGAGTGGGAGTAGAAGTGGGACGGCTCTGTCTCCTTGCGTCGAGCCTGAGTCTGACATCTATAGAGAAGTTGGAGTTTGAGAGGGGGGGATTCTGAAGCGAGTTCGGCGAATTTCCGCATGTCTTATACTGTATACATACAGTCGCAACAGTGCCCTCTGGAGAGTGTCAGGTGATTAAATATTGAGTTTCACTAATGAACATTGCGCAGCAGGCATCGCAACTAGCATGAGAATGTAGTTTAACAGCACTGCGACGTTATCGGCAAGTTCGAAGCAGGAAGTTGAGCACTTTGTCTTGACGTTCTCGACCCGCAGTGGGTCTGCACTGCCCCAAACGTGGCCTTTGAGAGCCCGGATCACTTCGTCGAATAGATGCCGCGATAGCCTGACTGAACCCGACCCTTTCCTCACTCAGCATACGACTATCTGGGGCAGGAAACCTACCGATGAGTCACAGCCACGCTCCTTCGCACCCTGTCTCCCACTTTAAATGTACTTTCTGTGTTTCGTCTTGCACACCAGCTATGGCGGGTCCCGGCGGCAAGCACGCACCAACAGACAGCGAGAGCGATAAGAGCCCGAAGCGAGTAACAGGCGATAAATTTTCCATGCAGAGTAAGTGCTATCCACATTGTTTCGACAAGGGTGAAGGACCACCCTGAAACCATTCAAACTAAAAATAATCCGCACTCGAAACTCCAAACGTTGAGCAACTCAGGAGTTTGTCCTGCTCCTACTAGTAGCTCAATGCACTGGACAGAGACTCCGACGAGGCTGGTACTACGGAAGTACGGTCAAAGAGACTTGCAGAGACCGTCTCACCCACTGATTCAAAAGATATCAATTTTTGAGATCGCAACGGACTCGGAGTCGAACGATTCGATGGGATTCAAAAGAGAGGCAATTAAAATGACAGCAGGTAGACCTAACGAACGGCAATATTATTACACATAGTTCACTATCTCAAATGATCTCAGGACGACTAGCTAAACACCCACGTCTCATTTTGAAGGCGCCCCTCGGCTTTTGAAGACTATTATGACTTTAGATCTGCGTCCGACTCGACCGTTCTGCGGAGGGTGACTTGAACAGTGGTCGTGGGGCAGGCTCGCGTCGAGACCACGAGGGACGCTCTTCTAGCTCCAACCTCCTGTGACTTCACAGCTTGGGACTCTTCGGTATTCAGAGTGCTGTCGAGCATATCCGTGGGTGGTAGGTTGAGCTCCAAGGTGACATCACCGTTGTCGATTTGGCGGTAGTTTTGACGGCGATTGAGAGTGGTCAAAAGGACGATACCGTACAGAATTGCGAAGACGTAGTGGCTGAGAGCAACATTTAGTTGGACGTGCATCTGAGAAGATGAAAGGCGGCACGTACAACGCGACACTGACTGTGTTGGACATGGTTCGAGCGACCAAGCACATAACCAGATTCCCGGTGGCGCAAAGAGTGGTTATCAAGCCGTTTTCAACGGTATGAATGACCAGTTTGTTCAACATACTCTTAGTTCGCTTGATCCTTGTGGCTGTTCTGAGCTTTGCCAGCTAAGGACGTAGGGGAGTGAATAAAGGAAGAAGATGAGCGGCGATATCGGTGCACAGAATAATGTTAACCCACGTTTACCACCATTCCAAGGGTGATGAGAACATCACAAGCCAATTGGGATGAGAGATGGACAACGATCGGTGTCATAACCCTGGACACGTCCTGTACACGTCGGCCTATCCGAATGTACTACAAATAAATGAGCGAGTCAACGATCTGAATGAGCTAAACCAAGAAAAATACTCACCTCGACTGTCATTGCAACTGCTGCTGCGAATTGGAGCAATGCGAGCTGTGAAAACTGATTAGCGCAGAATCGGGATGGAGAGGAATCCTGCATACGAGGAAGATTACGAACGGCAAGGCCACAAGAAGCTTGGCTTCCACAGACAGCGAGAACCACTCTTTGATTTTCCTATCGGTGGTCAAAGAGTAAATCCTCCTACGAAACTGCGGTCAGGTGTCAATTCGTATGGGTGTCCGTGGCACTTACCATGCGAAGAAGCTTTCTACAGCAAGAGCGACTGCATTCCATGTATTAGTGGGGATAGAAACAGGGAGAACACATGGCCACTCACCTGAGGCGTTGGTCATTGCGCTTGCGAAGCCTGCGTTTGACTGGACGACCATCTTCATCGGGTCAGTGAATGCCTCAACCAAGACCTGCCACGTGTTCTGTGTGGTGAAGCCGAGGTGAAGACCGTCTATGACCATGACCAAACAGACTGGTCGTGCTGTAAGTGATAGTCACCTGCAAGTTTCTCGTGAAATTTGCTCTACCTAGTAGTCGAATGGCCAAACGATCCGTGGCTGCGACAGTTTGTGCATAATGGACTGTCGAGGATCACCGACGAGATGAGCATTGATATCAGGCGAGAAAAATTGGCAAAGCTACGTACCCAGTTGGGAAAGCAGAACACCAAACAGGAGATAGGTAAGGAGACTGCCGATGAGCTATACTCTCTCGTTACTAATCCCTCTCTGGATTCTCGAAAGACCGACATCTGCTGGTCAACGTACAATAGGCCCGGCACTGCATCAATGGTCTACGATCAGTAATCAGGTCCCTCAGGTCCCTTGAGAAGAAGGGAAACATACAACGGAACTGGCGGAACTGGGGTATTTATCGGTTCCATTCGTCGGCTTCCACGTTATCCTCCCCCCTTCACCTTATCGACCGAGTCGCGTTCGAGTAAACTGTGGACAGTAGACGTTCTGACGGGGTAGGGAGAATGTAAAACTCCATCATTGAGCCTACAGTGCGATATTATACAGCGGGAAAAAAGTCACACGTGTGTGCCAACCGAACCGAACCTGTGCCTATTCAATTGGCTCGACGGCATAATGTAGATAGCCTTTACGACTCTAATTCACCTTTACGTCTACAAACAGTCGGATAGCGCCCAAGCTGATCCCCGTCCGGCACTGAATTGAGACCCGCGGTTTAGTTAGGACCCCCGTTTTTACGCCCCCGTTTTGACGCCCCCGTAAGTCTACGATCATTGAGAAGTGGGCATCGCCTGATTTCTCGTTAGAGGACAAGGGGAATCAGTTCACCAAGTTATGAGTGCGAGTCCCGCTACTAAGGAATTCTACCTCCTTCACCTCCCCTGTGTACATGAAGCTCTGTTTGAATAGAGTTATATTTCGCATGAACGACACATTCCATGGCCCAGGAATTGACATAGATTCTGACTGAACACTCAAATAGAGTGTTTAAGGCTGTACACCGTGCCTGCCGCTGAGTTCGAAACTACGCGTGTATCGCCGAACCGAGGAGGCATCAACCAGGCGAGGAATTGACAGTGAATTGATTGCGATCCTCTGGCGAATAATGCATACGCGTTGACTACTAATAGGTAAATGGGTCGCGCCTTTCACCAGCCGTATCGGACCCAGGATTCCGAGATGTGTGTACACTTTTACGAACCTCTGGATGCCAATATGCCATTGTTTTTCACTCTTCGCGCCTCCGATCTCGCACAATGATACGACCTCGGAGAACATGTACAGACATCCAAGGTTTCAAGCGAGGTGTTCCTCGTTACAAAAAAGCAGGGCCCTGCCCCGCTCATATCATTTCAGCCGATACGGAGCGAGCACACGTCGTGACCTTACGTGACGACATCCATTCCTCCCTTTGTTTCCATTCCACGCTCCGAGATAGCACGACTTCTGAACATTGAATGTCGCTCAAGCCTCAAGATTCCCCGCAGAACGATCTCGGTTGTGGCGTGCGTCAGCTCACTAATTTGACACAGTCAATCAGTGGTCCTTGCCTGAAGAATGAGCAGTTGAGAGAGGTTGATATGAGTGGGACCGTAGGCTTAACAACTCTCCATGGCAGTGACTCTCTTCCATGACCCGTCTCATAAGCCTACAAGTACAAGATGTAAAATGACAAGTGAAAGAATGTGAAAGAAATGAGGAACGATGGATGCAACTACATTACGATACGCTCAGTCCGTATGACGATATACACGTCCACTGTCCTTTCGAATCCAATTGAAAGCGTCCTTTATCCCAATACCAAACAGTAAAACTGCTTCTGCCCCAGCGAGGATACTGACGATATACATATTACCCCGAGCCCACCCCGTGGCGGACTGCACACTGAGGATGACTGTGCTGACGGTACAACCCGCCCAAACTAAAGAGATGAAGAAAGCGGCGAGCATGGCGAGGAAGTGAGGTCGATTACCAGTGGTATCCGCCGTTGCCTTCGTATACAAAATAATCACCATGTGGGTTGCGAGCGTCGTACCGCTTGCGGTGAACGTGAACCACGTCGTCTTGGATGGGGTAACAAGATCAAAGCCCAGCGCTGACGTACACAACACAAGGGAAGTGAAATGGTACCATTCAACATGACCCAGCCATCTCCACTCGAAGAACACGTGGAGATGGTAGGCGGAGATGATCATCGCCACTAGCCCCAGAAACGCGGCTACGATGGTGAACGGCCAATGCAGCTTTGCCGTTAACAGGATGAGGGATAGACCGGAATTGAAAAAGGCCATGAACTGAACAAGCATACAAAGGAAGACACGATTTTGCATGATACCTTGGGTTTCCTGCTCGTCCCAGTTCCTGAACTTCCCCGGTCTTGGGTGCAGGGAAAAGTAGGACGCAATGGCAGTATTGATAGCTGCAATGGCGCCTACTGCCAGGCTTAGCGAGATTGAGAGCAATCCCACGAGCATTCCGAGAGAATAACGAGAATAACGAAAACCGCCGGGATGGTTCAAGTCCTCCGGCCACATTCGCAGACCGAACTCTGCGTCCGTGAAAAGGTCACGGAAGAACGCCAGAATTGCAGCTTGTAAACCCCCAGTGAACGCAGCCTGAACTCGATCGATATCAGAGGCAAACCACAGGACATATGTGAATCCTCACAATCATGATAATCTCATTGAACAAGCTCCTGACTTCTGAGAAAAACTTGCGCGGGTCTGATGATGAAACATCGATATCAATCCGCTGGATGAAAGGCACAAAACGAACAACTCACCTTGGACCTCTTCCTTGTGATCGTGCAAGTGCTGCGTGCAGGTGTCCATCTCCTTCTCAGCGCTCAAAGCTGCGCCTGAGTATCGCGCTAGAGCGGTGGTTACGAGATTGGACAGGCGGGATTAAGACAAGATATATACCTCCATCGATGCTCATGTCGAAGTTTGAGTTGCCCAATCGAACAGAAGAGGGTGTCGAGCGCGATCTAGCTAGAGGACCGATTATATATCCAGTCTGGAGCGTTCTGCCTGTCAATGTCGCGAAACTCCGAGCTCTATTATAGAAGCTGTACTTATCATTGACACTGCCCCCAGCAATTCTAACCAAGTAGGCGCGCCCGAGTCGAGAAAGAGTTTCTGAGCATCGGTACACACCGCACCATGCCCATTGCGATACAGGAAAAGGTGTCGTAGTGTGTAAAAGGCAAAGTACTAGATTCAGTTCCATTGCTGTGTAGACCAATATGAGACCCTCTCGCGGCTTGGAGTCGTGTCGGCGGGAGAGAATCGTCACAAGATCCCGTCGTTCAGGCACATGCCATATCGGCGTTGATCATGGGTCGCAAGTCCACTCCACCGGGTGATTTGACCCTGCATATAGCAGTTGGGTGGGTTTCTCCATATCTGCCACTGATAAGCGCCCGTGATACCAGTGGCATCATTCACGAGGCATCCACGTTCATATCTCCCCATTCAATCGAACAGGAGGACGACAATTGAAATCCGTTGGGGACGATCGATTTATTGGGAAGCATAGAGGCACATCCATTCTGCTACTAGCTTTGGAATCGTCCATGATCGGCCTTTTGGACCGCCCGTGGAGGGTGAAGTTGGCATAATGGCGCTCAGCGAAGTCCATTGCAATCGATAGCTTGGCATCACCCCTTACTTGATGGCGTTATGTGGAGAGGAAGCCTAATAAATCGCCTGTCTGTACTTATAATGTGGGCAGAGTATCTTGGGTGCCAGTAAGCAGGAAATCTATTGTGATTGTCCCTTTATAGAGTGTAAACAGTGTCTACAAGTACGCTATCAGGGATCGCTCGACCCAAATACTGAACTTGTGTACAACAAGAAAATAAACTGTACAAAGACAGATGGGTATCCGCAGGCCATCTACGTCGGATTAGCCTTTTGAGCAGGTGTGAGAAACTCCAGAACTCGAACTTCCCCGGTTTTTAATCAACCAGAAAGCGTCCTTCATGGCTATACAAAATAGTAAAACTGCTTCCACAACGGAAACGAAAGAAACGATAAACATATTCCTCCGAGCCCATCCCGCAGTAGATCCCAAGCTCATGACGAGCGTGCTTATGGCACACCCTGCCCATACCGCTGAGATGAAGAACGTGGCGGCCATTGCGATGGTTTTGGGGCGTCTGTCTATCAAGCTGCAGTCGTGGTCTGCGACTGCCTTTGCGTGCAGCATGAAAACCGTGTGCGCCGCGATTGTCGTTCCTGTCGCGGTAAAGATGAACCATGTAGTCTTGGACGGCGTCACAAGGTCAAACCCGAGGGCCGTCGTGCACAAAATCAGCGAAACGAAGTGATACCATCGCACATATTTGATCCATGTCCACCCAAAAAATACGTGGAGATGGTATGCGGACACAATGATCGCCAAAAGTCCGAGAAATCCGGCCACGATGGTAAAAGGCCAGTGCAGCTTTGCAGTGAGCAGAATGAGGGATATGCCGGAGTTGAAGAAGGCCATAAATTGAACGAGCATACAGAGAAAGACACGATTTTGCATGATCGTTTGATTGGCTTTCTCGTCCCAGCCTTCGAATTTCTCCGGTTTGGGGTGGAGTGCGTAGTAGGATGCGATCGCAGTGTTGATAGCTGCAACGGCACCGACTGCGAGGCTCAGCGCCACGGCGAGCAATCCAACTAGCATTCCGAGGGAGTATCTTGAGTAATGGAAACCGCCGGGGAGGTCTGGAGAGTCCGGCCACATCATGAGATTGGTATCTTCGCCTGTGAAGAGATCCCTGAAGAAGGATAGAATTGCTGCTTGTACGCCCCCGGTGAACGCAGCCTACGCTTCGTGAGTCGATGAGAACATATGAAATGACTGATAACTCACGATCATAATGATCTCGTTGAACAGACTACCGACTTCCGAGTAGAACTTGTGAGGGTCTGATGGCGAGAATACCAGTATCACTGGCTGGGACGGGCGGTACCAAAAGGGCAGAGCTCACCTCGGTGGTCTGGATGGGCGTTAACGGTCGCAATTGAGATACGCGGATCTGAGAAAGGCATGAGCTTCGCTGTGGTGGCGAGGTCACCTAGTATCACGTACCTTCTTTGGAGTCCGACATGGAGATATCGAGAGGGCCAAGCGATGAAGTATGATATGGGAGTGTTGTGAGGAGCTATGGAGGAGTGATTCTCTGGGATTTATAAGACAGTTGAAGCGTTTGTCCAGGCATCTTCAGGCAAACATGATGGAGGTGAGCGACGCAGGGAAGCTAGCGAAATGGACATGTCACATCCCGTTACAGATCAAGTGGCAACCTGCTAAGGTATCGTTCTGGCCTGCGGGATTTCATACATCGTCGGCAGTTTCTTTCCACGAAAGCTCCGTTGGATTCGCATCGATCCCACTCAGCGCCCTCATTCGTCCATTTCTACTGAGTAACAGTGTGGCCCAATCTCTCTTTGACGGAGCTCCCAGTTTGTGACTGCGTCGAACATAAAGAGAAATATGGCACAGGCGGATTGCCAGGGTGCCATGCGTTTGGGCACAGTGCTCGCTCCCAGAGCATGGGCGGGACCTAGTCCCGTTCATTTCGACAAATGTGATCCCATTGAGCCGAGTTAGCCTCCAGAGGTCCTGATTACAACCCACCTGTCACGACGTCCAGCGCGGCTCCAGCTCCCCTAACGAAATTGGATCTCCCAGATTGATTAGAAAGTTATCCTTATCAGATACCTCTGATTCAGGCACAGAGAAAGGGGTACATACTCGGTCTGAGGTCGAGAAGGGTTGGCTGCATAGTCTTGTAAACGCGAAGCAAGACTATGAAAAGGCACGCAATGAGGGTAGACGGATGACATCTTGTACTTGTATTAAAAGCTCGTGTTCCGTGCATGTCAACGTCATTCGCGCTGTGAATAAGGGGTACATCGATCAAGGGCATCCTGGAACGGGCGCCTAAGTTAATAGTAATCAGCTGTGATGAGGTTTGAGGGAGTACACTGCACCCACGAGCGGAGGATGTGACGATCGTTGTTAGAAGAGTGGACAATGATAGACCGACAGGAAGATATCCGGAACATATTTAGTTGGCAGGGAGTATGGTTCTTACTACACAGAGCACGCATTTTCACGAAACGACATTAGACTTACCACGCGCTGCCTCGTGGTCAATCTGTCGACGAGGCGCTAATGTATACTCTAGATCTTGGCTCCTATATATCAGGAACCGTGGTCGTGGCGAGAAGTGAGCGTTTACCACGTTCCTCATCCTCTTATCTAGTATCTACGGCATGATTGAGCCCGTTTTACGGCCAAACAGCGATTGAGTGTTCTGAGTTTCAGGAAACACGGGTATCGTGTAGACTGTTGTCCACGACGACGGACAACGTTTGGACTTTTGAAAAGGAGCGGGACTTGAGACGGAAGATGGCTCCAATGCGGTCAAGGTAAATCATGGAGCCAGGAGGAAGCCGCTACCTTCATGAACGTGCTCGTATGTACGCCGCCATAATCGTATCACCGAGTATTTGAATTCCATACGCGAAAGTCAGCCTTGTGATGTGGCTTCCTAACCCACGTCAATAGCCATTTCTTGGAGCTATCTGCCTTCTTGATTCATGTCAGCATACTCCAAGTGGGTCCGTAAAGACAGCTCACCGGAGAGTCCACCATCACGTTCCCAACCCTCTCTAACCACTTGAGTCCCTTGAACTCGACAACGCAAATTGAGCGCAGAGGCTCGCTCTCATTCTTGTCGGCGCGTCATGGGATTATCTCCTCAACAATGGCGCACGGACCGGTGACCAACGTTCCGTCACTCGTCTTTATGGAGCTCTTAAGGTGCACAGTGCTGGGAGGACTCAGCAGGTCCTCGGAGAATTGGCCAGGTGGTGTTTGGTTCGAAAGCACGAACCAAACAATGCATGGCCAATCAATTGCATCCCGGCGGTTCGTTGTCCACCTCTTCCAGGTGCACCTCGAGTTGCATTGTATTTGGGCTCACTGAGAGCGGCTCTAGTGACGCTCATCTCGAGCAAGCGCGCGTAAGTTTTATCTCAGCGCTCTCTCCGCTCCCCGTCTCATCAAGGTTTATTAGAATGGTGTCCCTTATGTGGGATCGTCTCTTGTTGAACGGTAAGCCGCTATATCTACCTTTGTTTGTCCCTGGTGTACTGAAATGACTTTCTTTGCCTCGTGCGCCCTAGAAAATATTTCCAACCACCCTCTGTCCTTCCCACCACTCAGAACTTGCTTGACGCCATGTGGACGGTCACAATGCCTCCCTTGAGTACGTCTCATGTCCGATGGGTCCATCGCTTTGACTCACGTCATCCAGACTCAGAATACGGAGACGCTTACATCGACGCACACACTGGCGAGCCCATCAGCGTAACTGATTTCCTTGCTCATGCCCCTGTAAGCTTTCACCTATACCGTGGGTTTCTCTCGCGTCTCATTGTCCGTCCTTTCACCATCGAACGTTGTTCCAGCGACCAAGCAGACCATTCTCTATGGTATTGAGACTCTCACTGACCCTCAGAATCTCGGAGCATCTCCTAACGGTTGGCGTGCCAAGTCGACAACCATCTCCGGTAACAACGTCGCTTCTTTCCATGGCCAGCAGGTTTTGTCCCAGACAAGCGGCACACTCAACTTCAACGCCGAGTACGACCACTCTCTCAACCCCAATCACAGGAACAACATTGCTGCCACCACCTTCATGACGTCACCTACCGCTACGCATTCGACAACTTTGGCAAGGTGGACGAGCGAGGGATCGGGTGCATATTTCTGTCCAGGATGCTAGGGACAAACAACGTGAACTTCACCACTCCTCCCCTCCTCAGTACGTCGTCTTTGATTCTCTTTGATTCGCTTCAAGCGCTGATATTGATATAGCGGCCAACCTGGTATCTGCCGCACGTTCATCTGGACGTTGGCCAACCCCAATCGCGGCGGAACGATGGAGAACATCATCATCATCATCATCCACGAGTTCACTCACGGAATCAGCAACCGAACGACTGGTGGTGGTACCGGTTGATGCTTGCGGGTGGTCTCGGTGAGTGCTGGGGAGATGATTCGACGCTTTTCAGTTACCGACTGGAAGATTTCTAGCTGTTTCCCACAAAACGCGGAGCCAACTGTCGACTTCGCCCTTCGAACATATGTCACCGACTCTGATGCTGGAATCAGTTTTTCTTAATTGACCAGCGCTCAGACTCGCCCTCTCCGTTACTCCAACCTTCGTCAATTCCGACAGGTCCACGGTACGTCTCCGAATCGATTGTTTAAACGGAAAACCTCTAAGGGCGAGGATTTATCAAAGTCCATCGTGCTTTTGGGTTCCGAGCTTCGCTGGCCGTGTTAGCCGTGACGGTTATAAGTATGTGCGATGGCCCACACGAGTGCCCTTTTGCCAGTAAATGAGTATATTAGAATACTTGTACTAGATGGCCCCCAGTAGTCACAGTAGGCTATCATGGAATTGGAGGAGACGTCTTGAATCCGACTGCTTCTTTTGTAGATGAGAAAATGTTTCCCTATCTGGGAAGAACTACGAAGAACGGCGTTTGATTGACGTGAATGCCAACCCGTTGCAACCTACCACCACGTAACACTCAGATGGCTACGCCTCCCCAGCTTGTAAGTCTAGCTCTGTGGTTCAGATTCTCAGTGGCTCTTCAACCCCTCTGTCTACGTCCAACAGGAGCCAAGGTCATATCCTGTTTGTGGCCTCTCAATAGGTGCAGAAGTGACGCTCGAAGACTACCTCAAGTGGGTAGCTAATGTAGCACGACACCTCGCTCCAGGTTATCCACCAAGGTCGACGATCGATGGCCCTACAATCCATGCTTCAACATTTATGAAAACCTATCGTCTAGTCTCGCTCCCATGGGCGGATCCAAAGGAGAATTCCCTCCATTGCCCTAGGGAGCTCCTCGAAGTCAAGATTACGATCACTGAAGAAATGTGCGAGTATATCCACAAGGACAAGGTGGTGCGGCATTGGGAGGAGGACAAAATTACTTGGGTAGTGATGGACACCGTACTACGCCTCCTCCATTATGCCGTCAATGCCGCCCTGGAACAGGGGCCGAGTGGATGGCGCATGGATGTAAAAATGCCGACGTCTCTTCAAGTTTCTGGATTTCAGCGGAGGGCTGAAATTGATTGCGCCATGGCAAACACTGGGAGAATGGAGGATACGGAAAGGAGGAATGTGGAGTTGATCCCCCGGGCAGGGATAGTGATGAAGGGTATTGCTTCGACTGACAATCCCGTCTGGAAGGCGCTCCGGGGTGAATCTGCTGTACTTCCCTATGGCGAATTGCGCGATCTTGTTCGTCAGGTAAGTTCGCTTCTCCTTACCTCATATCCAATACGATGCTGACGTTTGGGCAGGTCGGGCAACACTCCGCAGCCCTCATCACGCTCGCAGAAGGTGAGGGCCCGTCGGAGCGTCTGATGGGGTTGTCTATCGCACCCACCCGGTTTTTTTTCCTCCGATTCACGAAGGATGGAGAGCAGGTCTTTGTATCGCAGGACGCAATGGCTGATGAAGATGGATGTGCGTATTTCAATCTTTCCATTTTCATTTCTTGATATTTTCTTCTCCTCCATTAGCCAACGGTAATCACAACGTTCAGAGTGTCCGTACCTGGGCACGTTATTGCGACATATTGGCATGGTGGATATTCGTCCAAAAGGTCCATCTTATGCCTGGCTTTCGTCAGAAAGCTCTGAAAAAGTGTCCCAAAGCATTGGAGCATGCGGAGAAATTACTGAGTGCGTCAGTAGGTGAGCGCTTGAGCTCCAAACTCAACCACGCCCTCTTGGCCCTCTACGCGGTCATGTGGAGCTTCTCAACGACCATCCTCCTCTCTCTTGTCCCTCTCCACATGGTAATTCGGATGGCCAATAAGATCACTGCTGGCCCTGGGGAAGAAGCTTTCTGTCTGCTGCATCGGTGAGTCCATCTTTTGAGCTCGTCTAGACGTCTGGATCTAATGTGATAAAGCAGGTTTTTATCATTCTTTTCATTAAGTCTTCCGTTCGATGATGTTCTCTCCAACGATCGCCACACGCTATACTTTTATTCACAGCATGGGTTTATCATCAAAGTATTTGCAGAAAGCGAACGGCGCGCATACGAAAATGAAAAGGACTTCTACGAGCATTTCAAGGGTTGGCAAGGGACGCACATTCCGAAGCTTCTTGGAACCGGGAGGCGGGAGAGCGACAGATGCCTCTTCCTGATTTTATCAAATGAAGGGACTTCCATTTTATCCGAGTCAGAGCTGGGCTGCCTGGGCAGAGATGACGCGTAAGTTTTGCTACTTTTCCTGATTTTTCAGAATTAACCTGTGCTCTCCTTGGCCAGGTTCTATATTTGGAACAAGATCGTTAAGCCTATGCATGAAGTTGGCTGGCACCATCATGACCTGTGGGAACACAACATTGTTCGAAACGCGCATGGGAAATTGGCCCTCATTGATTTTGGAGAATCGGTTAGGGAGTGTTCAAAAGGGGAGCCGTGTCCAGACATCTCTTGGGCTCAGAGTCACCGTATTATTTAGGGCTTTTCAGTATTTATCAATTATTTGAGTCTAATCAGCAATGCCCAATTATGCCTGGGGAGGATGACAGACGAGATTTTGGGATCTCTCCCTTTAATATCATCAGAGTAAGTAATCACGTTCGGGGGAAATGCATTTACACACTCGGGCCCAGGCCCCGTGTAGGATTATAGCCAGAGGTCCTTCTTCCAACACATGCAGTTTCCTCCCTATTTCCACCGGTCAACCGAATCCACGAGCAACAAAGGTGTGACCGAAATCTTCACCGTGCATCTGTTCCTCCCCTGCGGAAAACAACTTTATGGTGGATACTAATGCTGCTACGTTCAGCACACAGCACGTTCCTTACGCCGATATCGTCCATACGGTTAGCTTGTTTCCTCGATTGAACGTCGCAACTCAACATAGAGTCTGACGTCTCCCAATGGGTGCCTTGTATCCTACACTGTGCTGCGATATTCTAGTTATCACCTAATCTCTGAGTCTACTCCAGGTAGTTCACTGACTGTTTAGACCGCTAAGGAGCCGGGCTCAGTATGTCCACGTACCAAGATCTTACTCGTGAAGCTCTCCAGTCACTCACCCTTCATCGCGCGACAGCCATGGGCCATAAAGCCTCGAGAGCAATGCCCGCCGCGTTACTAGAATCTAGTAAGGCGCAGTAGTTCTTCTGGTCCGTTCATAACGACGCTACGAACGCTCCGTTCATTCAGATATTCCCCACCCGGAGGATTGTCGCCTTCCAGTAAGATGTGCAAGCCTCCGAGTGGGTTAGACGATTTTTAGTGTAGGAAGGGAGTGGTCGTCGTCAACGTTGCGAGATAGGTTCACAGCTCTCTTTGATTTGACATTCATCGGCCACCCCTCTAAAAATATCAGCGAGCGCTGCGGGGCAACGCCACTGTCCAGCTTGTTCGTTTTTTTGGAAGTGGTGATCATGTAAACATACGATTTTCGCCTTTACCATTGTCTTGTCTACCTTCCCCGTGCTTGCAAGAATGCACTCATCACCCTCTGAAACGTCGCTTGCGCTATTCCAGTTTGACTCCACTCCATATTCGTCCCGATTAGTTTGTTTTTACACCGAGACTAAGCGGACGTACTACCTACACTCGCAGAGCAGATGGCTCTCTGTATACAGTATCGAAGAATAAACGTGTCGATTTGGACAATGGCGTGTCCTATCTGGAGATAATGATCGTTTGCTCTTGTCGTTCGCAACCCTCGATTCATGATCACGCCCGTCCTTTTTCAATCGATGTTTTGGTGAGTCCCATGACTGAGAGCTGCACTTTCTTCTCTCCCACCCGCAGAGGGTGTTGGACTGTCGGGTTCAAGAGCTTTTTCCACTCATTCTTAAACCAGGTCGAGAAGATGAACACCGCACAAGCGAATTCGACCAAGAATTGTGCACACTCACTTGACGATCACCTGATTCAAGGATTGGTGGTAGCAGGTAGCCGCCAACGCTGCTATCAGAGTGAATTGAAGTGGTAGTCAGCTAAATGGGGGAGGAATATGAAAGAAAGTGACGAGGAAAACTCATAGTTTTCGCCGTTTTTCTCGCAATTCAACAACCATGTCCATCCCTGTTTCCGTCTCACAAAAAGACTTTAAGTCAAAAGTCCGACTGACAGCCCAAATGTACACATTCATCGGCAAAAAGGACGAAACAATATAATAGAAATGTATTCAGTATCTGGTAATGTATTCGTCTCCGAGGATTGTGCCCTATACAAGGCACTTTCTGGCACATTGGGAACAAGGTTAGCCTTGCAATACAAGGCAGTACAATCTTACCGTCCCAATACATGGCCAAAGTTCAATGCGGTTAAATTACATTCTAACCGAAAAATGGGACTGTATTCTCTGACAGCGTTCGGATTTCGATCCACGTAGCGTACTAATGCGAGAAACAGCCGTATTAAATCAAGACAGACGACATTCTATTTCATTAACGAAGCCATTTTAATCTACAGCTGCAAGGATAGAGGCGATAGCGGTGCGTATAGAAGGAAATGGACAGAAAAAAACGGTCCTCGATCTTGAAAGCGAAGCGCACCAAGAGCTAGAAACCAATATGGCGCACTGAGCAAGAGGAATCGAGTGAGTAGATTTAACCTACGCACCGCTTAGGCTGAGCCACCGCCCTCCGAGTCCCGATCCCCGCCACTCATACCAAGCATCCGCCCGCCGGTCCTCATTTTCACCACAACCGCCATCCCGCCTAGCGCCAAACTCAATGTGTGTGCTCCTGATGAACGATACGTGCCTTCCCTCGGTTGTGGAACGACGCCCTTGAGCGCCTACCCAGAATGCTGGCCACTCCCCTCGATCTTGTTTCGGCTTCGATTGCGGGCCCCGCCTAATGCGAAATGAGGCTTGCGTGATCCCTATGTCACTACTGGGGCATCTGAGGGGCAGCGAGGAAGGAGTTGAAGTAGTAATGCCAAGGGGAGTGAGCAGGATGGTGAGGGGGAAGGAGCAAGAGAGAACCGAAGCGCGCTCGCGCTTGAGGTCAATTTATAACTCCGACCGGGTTTACGACTCCGCTATCAAGCTCCTTTCAACCGTGCAGATCCTGGGCGTCGTTTGTCTCATACCCTCCTTCAGCGGTAGGGGAAAATGGATATAAGAGAAAGGGGCCGTAGGTAGAGCTCTTGCTGGCATTCGCTTCTCCGAGTCAAACTCAAACTACGGTTGGTCGGTAAGCGTCGGAGCGCGACCACTCTCGAGTTGCACACCAGCTCCGACTCCCACAGTTGTTATTATAGAAAGGAAAGGTCGGAATGAGAGACCAGAACGCCTCTGAGAATGTGAGATTATCCCTGAATTATTAGAATTATCTTAGAAATGAACCCGAAGGCTGAACGCTGAGATCGGGATTCGGCGGAGGGCTTGACCTCTGCTCCACCATCGATCCCTGCCGAGGCGTCTCGATGATGCATCTAGGTCCCACTGTGCCAATTAAGCATATATTCCCACTCAAATATCGTGCGTTAAATACATACCGACTCGATTATGTCAATTCAGTGCATTGGGAGTGAGATAATTCCAGTGCAAACGCATAGACTGAGCCATCCTGGAGACCCCTTTGCATGGGTGGTCGCAATAACTTTACGTCAATGTAGTCCAATGACTTTCCTCGTATTGTCATATGCAAGCTTTTCGCTTTCCAGATAGCGCACTACCTAGCCTGCTACTTCCCAGATATCGCTGTGCCTAACCTTTTACTAGCCTTGTATTGCGAACCATCACTAGTCGCGCCCTTGTATTGGCTCTCCATGACTAGTTAGTCCCATGTATGCATGCTACATACCTTTTACATCAATATGAGCCCATTTTCAGCCTTATATTTGCCATACATGACCAGAAAAATCTCGCAGATGCCATATGTGTGCCTACATGGTAATGTACGACAGACATTGTTTCGTCCTTTTTGCCGATGTTTACGGAATCGAATCCTGTCTGAGTCTTTGTCCTTCCGTCGTCTACATCCACACAAGTAGGCGTCGGCGCCGGTCTTAACGGTTAAATATCTTACGACAGGTTGAGGTGTTAGTAGACGACCGGACGTGTCTTTGTCCCCACGTTCACCCCGTCGAGAATCCATGTCCGTTGAGAATCCATCTGCGGAGACCTCGAGAGATTCAGATACGTCCATGATATCTCGCTCGAAAGTTGTTGGTTAACTTAGGTGGCGTGCAACTTCAGATCCGGCCATTACCTAGTTAGTGGTCACCGGAACACAATTGACAAATGAACTTGTGCTGTAGTACTAGTACGTACGTACGATTTGTTTGTGTGTACGCTAAGCATGAGCTCCGGTCGTAGTGTGTGTGTGTAAGTTTCCAAGGTTAGTCTGCCATTACTGACACCAACCCCCAAGACGACT
Organism: Candolleomyces efflorescens; assembly: GCA_027579765.1. NCBI lineage: Eukaryota > Fungi > Basidiomycota > Agaricomycetes > Agaricales > Psathyrellaceae > Candolleomyces > Candolleomyces efflorescens. The sequence goes on from JAMZDL010000159.1 coordinate 18,395, forward strand.
AGATAGGGAAGCCCCCAAGAAAAGTAGTGGAAGTGGACATTTCATTGTCATTGCGCGATCGCGAATGCAGGTAGTCCGACGTCGGTACGCTCCACGGGTCCAAGCTTTGGTCGGGAGCCGTGGCCGCTGTCGCTGCGCACTGGTCCAAGTTGGTTGGCGTCCACTGGGATATTTGAAGCACCCGCCGATGCCGTCTCTGCATGACAATGTCGTATGTAAGTGCGAACAACCAAAGATCCAGGTACGAACTGTAAACAGTGATCAAATCCTATCACTCTTCGTTTTATTATCTTATCAGCGCCGTCAAAAGACTTATTGTCGGCCGGGCGCCTCGTGGCCACTCGGTCTACAGGAACAATAAAACCGAGTAACCGATCGTGCCTAAGTAAGATATTTTCCCGCTCTAGGGAGGGACAAAACTGAAAGCTCGGACTGCGTGCATCCGTGTGTGCGTCGATCGTAGAATAGATTCAGAACAATTGGCTCGGGCGGGTATATAAAGGCTGTCGACTCTCTCTCGAGGTCTCAGCACCACGCAACCAGCTTTCAGCTAACGTCAACGAACTCTACTCGTTCCACTCTTTATCGATCAATTGATACCCAGCAATGGACGCATTCACCACCATCTCGTTCACCGCTCCCACCGTTGCTGTCCCCAAGGACTCTGAAGCTTCGGCTAACCAGAAGAGCGGTGGATATTGCGTTGTGTTCGCGAAGGAGTCGATTGTGATCCCGAGCGATGCTGAGGCTTCTGCGAACCAGAAGAGTGGAGGGTATTGCACGGTTGCTTGAATGGTGCGTCTCGAATTTCTTTTGATTCAATTGATCGTTCGTTGACTTGGGCTTGCAGAGCTGTCGTCGTTCTTGGATCACTTGCATTTGCGTTATCTGTCTGCCGTTTTGAACTTGTCCCTTGCATTGACCGTCGGTCAGCGGTTTGTTACACTATTATTATACTTTCGTTCTTTCGTCATACCGCCCATTCGTACTCACCATTGGGTAAACTTAAATTACGCATAGATTCGTTCGTCTTCATGATTGTTGTATTTTTTGGATGTCAGCTCACGCAACGGCTGGCTGCTTGTAACATATCCGTGTATGTACGTACTACGACTACGGTGTAAATTGAGACTTGAAGTCTCTTCTGGTCTTTCGTCTTTCTAATACCGAGTTTCGAGCCTGAGATGAGCTTTATCTACGAGGAAATGCCTACGTAGGTCATAGGTCGTTTGTGAACGCGAACTGTTTGATTTCGATGGGACAGTGCGTCAGAGGAAATGTCTGGCAGCGGTTCCAACGCCTCGAAAAATGCTACATGCGAAACCCCGTTGACGCGGGCAGAACGCTTCGGCCGATCACCCGGGCACCAAAAGGGGCAGCGTGTGAATAAGCGGCGGGGACGACAACTCGTCGCCGTTCACTCATCTTCGATGACACGATGACCATCGACACGACCAAGACGACCGTATCAGACTTGAAGAAAGTCAAGAACAGCGTCATCGGGAATCCGCTGGCGAAGGATGGGATCGTTCGTAACGAGGAGCTGATGAGGAGGTGAGTGGTGTGCAGTACACGACGACCCGGTCACTCACTCACACCAAGGCTTATACAGTCTATCGCGGATTCCGAGAACGAGACTCCTGAGGAAGTGAAAATTGAAGCTGCGCATATCGTAGCTTCGTTGTCGTATGGTGAGTCAACTTCGAGTCGTTGATAACGGGCACTGAACGTTTTATCTAGGTTCCGAAATCGCTCTGTCGGCTCTTTTGAAGCTCAACACACCATACGTATTCGTTTTCGCGCTATCGAAACTGTTCCCTGAAGGCTCGACGACACTCCGAGCGGCGTACGCTCGAGCTCTTAGAGCGCTCGTATCGTCCATCGCGGACGTGGTGGGGCCGAGCGAGTACGGGCTCAGACCCGAGACGCCTCCTTCGCTCCGACTGGACGCCAAAGAAGCGTTGGACGGGATGTTTTCGGTGCGTTCCTATTTATCTTTCTATCTATCTATAAATCATCCCGACGATCGATCGACAGCTCGACACCCTCGACGTGATACTCCCCCTCCTCCTCTCACCCTCCCCGCAAATCCAAACTCCCATCGTCCAACTTATCGCCTCGGCTACCCGTTCGTCCGTCCACCGTGCCATCCTCGTATCGTGGCTCCCCCCAGACGAACGACGGAAAGAACAAGGAAAAGCCAAGAAGCGTGGTTGGGAGAAGTTGTCTGCTTCTTCGTCGTCGTCGTCGTCTGGGTCGCCTGTATCCCCTGGAGCGTCAGGTACCTCGGCCAGCTGGATCGTCAAAGTGCTTGTTGTGGTTCTTGCGAGGACGAAGGGTACGGATGCAAAGTTGCAAGAGGCGGTATTGCTGGGGATGGCGGCGCTTTCGAAGGAGAATGCAGCTGTTGCGGTTGCGCTGGGGAGGGGCGTGGGGGTGGTGGATGGTGCGTTTGTTTGCTCGCTTGTTCTTTTGTCACTCGCTTCTTACGAACCTTGTTGGTTTGCAGTACATGGAGTTGCGCCGTTGGCGCTGATTCTGAGCTATACGAAGTCGAGGAACGTGGATGTTCAGCTCGCTGCGTGTTTATGGTACGTTCGTTCTGTTGTCTGTCATCCGGAAACTTACCCCCTCGTTCACCTCTATACATCTCCTTTCGTCCCAATTCGACACTTCCATTCACCACAACCACCATCGATCCGCTCGTTCGTACCCTACGACTCGACGCAACACAGTGCGACACACATCATACGCGGCATCTCATCCACCCACCTCCCTCCTCCCTCCTCGCTCGCCCATCTCCCCACTCTTACATACTCTCAAAGTCTATACGCGTCTCTACCGCTCGACGACGCGTGTATACGCGCTGTGGTGAATATGGTCAATAGGGTCGTTGGAGCTGAGGGGTTGGGTGAGGTTGAGAGGAGGGTTAAGGCGTGTTTTGTGCTGTGTGAGTTCTTCTTCCTCTACTTACTTACTTCATTTGCTTCCATGGTCGTTTTCGTCTTTGTCTTTGCTTTCGTTTTCGTCGTCGATATTAACCACGACGGACGGATTACTGACTGTTCTATATTATAGACCACTTAACAACCGACGACAAACCGTTATGCCAACTTGCGTTCGAGCGTGGGTGTTTAGATACGTTAGTGCGGATCGTGAAGGATATCACACCTCCGGATCCTGTACCGGTACCGGTGCAGATGCAGATGCAGATGCAGATGCAACGGGCGAAGGAGAAGGAGAAGGAGAAGGGTAAGGAGGGGGTGGAGTGGAGGTGGGATGAGAGTGAGGGGGAGGGTGTGACGAGGTTGAGGGAGGTGAGTTTTGAGTTCTTTCTATGTGGTTCTTTGTTCTTTCGTTCGTGCTTTCGTGATTTCGTACTTTCGTGATTTCGTGCTTTCGTTCGTTCTTTCTCTCAATCGCGCCTTTGTTTTTGCCTTCATGAAGGTTTATACATGATTTACTGACGACCTTTACGACGTACAGGCTGCATTAACGGCCATCGCGACACTCACACTGTTTTCGGAACCTGTACGCAAAGCTATCACGGGCCCGCACGCTCTCCTGCCGTATATCAGTACGGCGTTGAAGCAGGGGTTACCGATGGGTTCTCTTGGTTCGTCCTCCACTTCTTCCGGTTCAACTGCGACGCCGACGAAACGCGTCGCTACGTCCGCAGCGAGTACCAATATGGGAGTCGTAGCAGGAGGAGGAGGAGGAGGAGGTGGGGGAGTGGTGGGACGAGGGAGGAGGATAGACTATACGCCGGGCGTGAGGTACGCCGCGTGTCAGTGTGTGAGGGTGATCGCGAGGGGTGTATCGGTGCTCCGGACGAATATCGTCGATTCGGGGTTGGGTATGGAGGTGTTTAGGATCGTCGTTCGTGGGTCCAAGTCGTCGTCTTTGTCGAAAGAGCAAGTTGACGAATTCGACGACGAACGTGAAAGTGGAGGGCAGGAACAAGAGCAAGAACAAGAGCAAGAGGAAGATAGGAGAGTCTTAAACGCCGCTCTAGCAGCCGTATGCAATATCGTGATGGAGTTTTCCCCCCTTCGACCTATTTACCTCGAGCATGGACTTATGCCGAGGCTTGTTCAGCTCCTTTTGAGGTCGGGCGATGGGGCGATTAGGATGAACGCGCTTTGGGCGATTAAGAATTTGCTTTATAAGAGTTCGACGGAGACGAAGAGGGATGTGATGAGGGAGTTGGGGTGGGCTAGGGTGTTTGAGTACGTCTTCTTTCTTTCTCTTTTTTTTCAAAAAAAAAAAAAAAATAAATTGTTCTTTGAGAAAGAAGGATGAACTGATGAAGAAATGTTTGTAGATTGTTACATGATACGGATTTGGGCATTCAGGAACAGGCGTACCATGTTGTACGTAACCTTTCGGAATCGGACGAGGGGATCGAGATGGTGTTTAGGGAGTTGGGGGTTGATGCGATACTGGATAGTATTACGGAGAGTATTTCGGTGGAGGATGGGGTGGTGGTGCCCACCCCCGTTTCGCCTACAGGCTCTCCTTCCGCCTCTACCTCCGCATCCGCCTCGGTTTCTGGGTCCGGTGTACCGGGTGTACCGTCGTCGTCGTACGCGCACCCTCTACAAGACCGAACACCCACGATCCTCCAAGCGCTCTCGGCACTCGCGAATCTATGTAACGGCCCGCACCATTACACCGCCCAGATCCTCGCGAAGCCAAAGCTCCTTACGAACCTCAAGACGTGTCTTGCGGAGTGTGGTGCGGAGGTGAGGAAGGTGGGTGTGGGGTGTGTGTTGACGCTTGTACAGGAGCATCCGAGGAAGAGGAGGGTTTTTGTGGATGCGGGTGTTGTGGGGACGTTGAGGAGGTTGTGTGAGTGGGTTCCGACGACGACGACGGCGGCGGGGACTGCGATGGGGCATCATCATCATCATCAGCATCATCAGCACCAGCACCAGCACCAGCACCACCAGCATCATCAGCATGCGGCTGCGGTGTATTCGACGCCTGCTCATTCGTATACGCCGGTTCCTGCGTCCCCGACGATGAATATAGGGGGCGTGTCGGCGTCGGCGTCTGCTCCGTCGTTGGTGACGGGCCCTGCGTCGAGTTCGGTGGGGAACGTGATTGCTACTTACCATGGACATGGGATACCTTCGTACCTTAATACGAGTCCTGCTCCTGGTGTGGGTGGGTGGACCGCAGGGTCTGGGGCCGGTGCGCCAGTGGGCGCTTACCCACCCGGGTTCGTACCTCCCCGTCCGAGGAACGCGTCGACGAGTACGACACCGACACCGACGACGAATGTGCCGTCGAGTTTAGCTTTGGCGGCGAGTGCTGGTCAAGGGTTGGGGTATGGATATAGAGGGATGAATGTTGAGTATCCGGGTGAAGAGTTTGGTTCGGCGAGTGGATCGACGACGACGGCGACGATGACGACGGGCTTTGCGTCGTCTGGGTACGTGAATGCACCTCCGACGGGGTTTGCGTACCCCCATCATCCTCCCGTCGTCCCTTCGGTACACCAGCACCATTCGTACGTTGCACCTGCGAGTGGGAGTAGTGGTGCCGGTGCGGGAGTTGGAAGTGGAAGTGGGAGTGGGAGTGTACACCCGGCGTTGGATATGGATAAGGAAGTGTATGAGCGTGCGAGGATGGCGTTGGATTGGTTGGAGAGGGGGGATGGGTATGGGATGTAGAGTCGTTGGTGGAGTTGTACCTTTCGTTCTTGTAGTTTCTATGATTTTCAATAGCGATAAAGAAATGATTTTTTGTTCAGACGACGATCCTTGCTCGAGAACTTTGGTTCCTTTCATTTGCTAATTTAGAGGACGACTACGACTGCTACTCCAAGCTCAGAAGTACGCTATCGGGTTCGTCGAGTTTCCCCAAATCCTCTCCCTAACATCCCAGTGCTCGTTCATGCACGTTCCCTTGAACCCCATCCGGTCCATGATCGCCATATCCATGTCAACTTGTACGGACTTGCGACGGTAATGAAGCAGACCGAGCCCGCTGCCGGAGAAGAGCGTGATGTTGCTGTACACGAGGCCTGGTGTGGCTTGGAGGGTAGTGAGGTACGTGATGGCTGGTTCGCGTCCTGAGAGGGCGTCGGGGTTGTGTTGGATGTATTCGCTGTCGTACGGTGCCAACGATGACGACGACGAGTCGAGGAGTAAATAAATGTGAGATTTTATCGGGTATAAAAGGACTAATAGTGATCTACTCACCCAGGGATGTATTTATCAAAAGCGGCTCTGGGGTTCTTGTCAATCAAGAACAGCTTTGCAAAGTCTTCGAGGGCGGCTTGTTGTCGTTGACGGAGGAAAGGGCCTTTAGCGTCTGGATCGCAGACTTTGAAGGGCTTGATGATTGCCGGAGCGGCTGTGATGGTCGTAGCCCAGCAAAGGACGGCGACGAGGAAAGCTGCGAGGAAACGCATGGATGACGAGCGTTTTTGGTGCAGATGAGAAGCGAACGGGAAGTTGTCCTCCTTGTTCGAGTGTTCAACTCTCAAACATTCGCCTCTTATACTGACCGCCAGCTACGCTACTGAATTTTACCAAGGGTTTCACGTCGGACATAGAGGGCGTAAACATCCTGGTTCTCAGCTTCTCTCGCCGATTCTCTGTCGTGGAGTGTGCGCGAGCGAAGGCGGTCCGCTCATGCCTCGGCAAATTCGGCACCTCACATGTAGCATATTCCACTAACATGAAAGGATTAATTGGGGCAATAGAACGACTTCCACTGGCTTACATGGTGATGATTGTCCGCAGAGGTGGTTGAAAGGCGGAATGAGTGCCCTTTCATGGGGATATAGCGTGAAATCCGCTGGTCAGTTGCCCCCGTGGTCGTTTTCGAAGCAAAATTAACGAGAGAGGCTAGAACTTGGCACTGGCACGTTGCTATATTGCTTGTTTCAGGTACGGAGAAATGCACTCAAGATGCGATGAGTCGGACTGCTCAATAAACAGTTCGTGCAACCCGAGTTTCTGTTTTCGTTTGTCAAACGCTCGCTGTAAATCACATCTTCAGTTTCTCGACTCGTCACGATCAACTCAAAATTAGCGCCATATTATACTTTTCGTTTAGTCTCTTTGAATCTCTTCTGTTCCTGAAGCTTCTGCTCATCGAACGCGAGCGACGTCCGAGAATTATCCCTTTGTTCTGGAGAAATTCCGATTGGGGTTCCCTTTCCCCAACATGAGGTACGAGTCTCGAACTCCTCACGATAGGCGTGCGTCATGCTTAGAATCAACGGGAAGTAGGTGACGCCGTGAGTAAAGCTTATTCTCAGAGTTGGATCAACAGGCTTCAAGAGGATATGGGGTGAATATTGTGCAAAAATTGATTTGCGGGACATCTCCCCGTAATCCGGTCCAAATTTTGGTACATTCTCTGAGAATGAGCTGAAAATCAGTACATTGGGGCTTTAATGTGGGACACCCCCTCGCAAGGATGGATTTTGGTACATCTCAGGCATAAGATTGGTCCATCCACAAGGCAGACTAGGAGGGACATGGTTGGACTTGGTAAAATAGAGCGTGCCGCCGCCGAGCTCCGCATCACTCGGCCAACCGCTTACGCTCCGATCCGATATATCTCCCCGCCCCCCATTATTGCAGGCTGAAAACAGGTTTGGGGCTTTCTAGCAGCTGATAGAGCTTGGGCGAGTACTATGGTAGCATCTTTTGCTGAGAAACGCCAAATTGGTCTCACGTTTACGCTTTGAACACCGAGGAAGCTCTCGAGGGGGCGGGAAGGTCAGGTTGCCAGATTGATGCGCCGTCACCATCTTTCGGTCCGGCTTTTCGGCCATAAATTGCGGTTAATTCGCGGAAAATCGGATTAAATTCCACTTATACCCAACCTTGACCGTGCACCCTACCATGTACTCGCAATAAGTGATCAAGATGTACCATTTGCTAACTCGATGCATTGATGTACTCATTCACGGCGCTCATCACCACCCGAGATGTACCAAAACAACAGCCGAGATGTACTGAAAAGGTATAAATTTTCGGGGTAATTTCTGCACGCTATTCGTGCCATAAGAGGAATACAGTCGTACGTGCTTCTACATGGGACCTTCAAGCCAGCTCCAGCTCTCCTAACGGTATTGGATCTCCCATATTGATTGGAAAAATATCTCCTATCAGATACCTCTGGATGCAGGGGCAGAGAAATGGGCATATACTCGTTCTGAGGTGGAGAGGGGTTGGTCGCATGGGCCTGTAAACATGAAGCAAGTCTATTGAAACGCACGCAATGAGGGGGTATGAATGACATCTTGCACTTGTATTAAAAGCTTGTTCGTGCACGTCAATCTCATTTGCGTTTTGTATCAGGGGTACATCGATCACGGACATTCGGTAACGGTCGTCTAAGTTCATAGTCACCACCTGGGATGAGGTTTGAGTTCACGCCCGTATGAGTGAGTATTTGAATCCCATACGCGAAAGTCAGTCGTGATGTAACTTCCTACTAAACGTCAATAGCTATCTCTCGATCTGACAACGCTGCTTGCAAGCTCATGATCATGTCCTGCGTGGCCGTGAGATAAACCACAGGACAATTAAAAGGCGAGGTGACGATGAAAGGAAGACACTGAACTTGGAAGCACAATTCGTGGCCTTTCCGAGCTCATGATCACAGATACCTCCATACCCAGTACCAGTGAAGAATTTGTACATTCAGCCAAACTGTCGACCGCACTCGAACGTTATTTCCCCGAAAAAATCAAAATGAAAATTCACACTCCTAATACAACACGAAACAAAACATTTACTCCAAATCAAACTCCTCGACCTCCCTCGTAGCGACGTAGTGATCGTTGGGGTCAGTTCCACGGCTGGCATCGTGTCCCATCACCTTGACGTGGTTCTTTCCACCCTTCTTGTAGGTCACAGCTCGGAGTGCACCAACGCTACCCTGGCCAGTAAAACCGTTGGGGCTGTTGTTCTTGATAGGGTACTCCTTGCCGTTCTGAGGGAGCGGCTTCTTGCCAGCGATGGTGCGGTCTTTGTGAGTGGCGGAGTAGGGGCGGTTGTTGAATTGTTTAGGCTAGAGAGGATGAAGGTGGGGTGTGAGCGATGGTGGGACGAAGAGAGAGAGGAAGAAGAAGGGAGAGTGAATACGACGTACCTGCTTGTTGATGGGGTTGCGGCCGATGGGGGTCTTGGAGTGGAGGTAGCTGTTGAAAGTGGCTTGTCGGACAGCACGACCATCGGTTTTCTCTGTAGATGTTGACGAACCGATAAGAGACTGGATAACGAATAACGAGATCTAAAAAAACGCACCCTTGCCCACAGAGATGGATGCCTTGCGTCCAGGAAGACCCTGAGTCTTGCCCAACTTCGTCTTCGCAGACTGGAATCGCTGCTTGACGGCGTGTTTCTGCTGCTTGGACACTTTCTGCTTCTTGCTGACGGCGTTGGCGGGCGCAGCTGCACCCGTCTTCCTGCGTTCGGCGCGTCGAGCGGTCTGAGCAGCCTTCCTATCCTTCTTCTGCTGCGGCGTCTTCTTAGCTGCGTTGTACTTCGCCGTCTTCGCAGCCTTGTTGGCTTTCTGCGCTTTCGAGATGGCACGATTAGCGGCACCGGCTTTCTTCTTGTCGACTTGGGCGTTAGTGAGGGGCTTGCCTTTGGCTCGAGCCTTGTCGCGAGCGGCGTTCACGTCCTTCTTGATCTGCCCACCGGCCGTTTGGACGACCTTCTTGTTGTTGGCCGATTTCTTCTTCCTGGCGTCGACGCGGTTTCCCTGCTTCTTCTGAGCGTTGAGAATGCCTTGGGAAATGTTGGCCTTTTGCGAGCCGGAAGATTTCTTGGAGGCTTTGGCAGGCGCTTTGGCAGGCGCCTTGGCCTTGGCCTTGGATGCGCGAACGGCGAGATCTACGTGGGCGGCGGGAGACAATCAGCGTCAATGAGCGTTTAGAGAGCGTAGAGAGCGAAAGGAACGGACCCTCGAACGCGACATCACCTAGATCGCGAGCGGCAACCTCGGAGCAGAGCTCGCCATCGCAAAGAGGAGCGGGAGCAGCATGAACGACTGCGAAAAGAGCAGTGGAGACGAGAGCAACGAAGGTAAGGGAGAACTTCATCTTGAAAAACCTAAGACCAGCTGTAGGCGATAACGATTGGGGGGAGGATGGGGGAAGAGACCGGCTCTAGGGAATTCCCCTTGCCTGTCGCAAGCCTTATAAAAGGACGAGGCCACCTATCGTCATGTGGGAAGACCAAATGGCGAATGGCAATGTTCGCTTCGCGTTTGATACTGATCTGGCTGTTTAGCACCCGCTTCGGTGTTACCATCAAAAATCCTGTGTCCGGGCCTGGGTATGTAAGCGATATTGAGGACCTGGCGTATGCTCGGGTAAGGGAGCATTCGACTTCCAAGTGTCCTAGTTGCAACGGCAGCGAAGGTTGAAGGTTTTCTGTGAGCGCGCGGGCGCTGGAGACCTGAGGACATACCGCTGTACGAACGCATATCACCAGGATGACGGACTTCTATATGAAAAGGCTGTGAAGGGAGCAATGCCCATCATCTGTCAGACGTTTCAGCGTCACGAACAGGTGGCGTATGTAAGGAGAAGGCCCCTCCGGTGGTGGAACCATCCCGGGCGCTCATCCCAATAGTTTGGAGAATTAAGCGAATAGATACCGTCTGATAAGCTGAGAAGGTACCAGCGGTCGAATTCGAGAGTGTGTAGCGTATGAGAGATCGATGGCTGACAGTAATCTGAAAGCGAAATAGAGACAAACAATGAACGTTGATGATTCTCCGTGATTCCAGCGTTTCGTCGACAAGCTCTCCTCATGGTCTCTCTGCGCCATTTGGCTGTGTCACAATACATAAGTACATTCTTTCACCAGCGCTTCTGGCCAACTTCTGGACTCTGCAACTTAGCGACGCTGTCCCGTGGAATACGCTCATTCTCGATGGAAGGATCATCGACTCAAGGGACGTCGGACAATGGTGCTGCTGGACTGAGTTGAATGCTCCCAAAGTGCGTATACTATTCACTGACAGCACTAGTCGCCCTCTCTGGTTAGATCTCTTCCGAGCCTCCGTTGGTGCCGGTTTCTGGAACGATGTCCGACGTCGCCTCCTCGCCTCGCCAATTGCCTCAGGCCGTTCTCAGTCAGCAACCGGCAAGCATGGGAGCGATTTGCATCGTTCTCGACCGAGTCTCTCCTTCACGGAGGCTACTTCCACTACCGCTCACCTGGCCCAGTCGCTCGTCGCTCGCGAGGTATGACAGGAGCCGGCTGCCAGCAGAGAAGTGTTGATTCATGTGGTCCCCCGAGTTCGAGAGTCCTTGTGGTTGAATTATACTGAAATAGGGTGCGCCGTTCGTGCTAATCCATTTCATTTCACCTCTATTCCTGGCAGATCGGATTCAGTCACCGAAGTCGGATGACTTATTTATACCCAACAGCGACTCCTCTTCATCCCGCTCATCTCTCCTCTTATCCAGCGCTCTAGGCCCAACGCCGACTCCTCGAAAGCTTGATGTCACAGTGCACATACGTTCGAGCTGAAATACGTTCCCGTCGGGAATCGAACACAGGCTCTTTTTCGTTCACCCTTGCTCGTGAAGCCACTGGAAGCGGTGACTGGATAGGCTTCAGTGAAATCCTTCACACTGGACCGATGAATACCTTTCCTTCTCATCTCTATGGATCGTGATGGCCTCACTCCCCCTTTGAGGCGACCCTCTATGTCGTTTCGTGTCTCTGAGTACGTCGCTTTACTGGCGAATAGACCTAATTGATTCTATCTTCTATCCGTAGCTCTGAGATACTGTTGACTTCGAGTTGTGATGCCGCCTGACCTCTGGCTGTTCGATGGCTAGGTACGTTGAACTTTGCATGGGAGGTTGTAAAATACGGAATAATTGCTCTGCACAGCTTTGTAATTGAAGGGTCAAATTGCTATGTTTATGATCCCGGACTCGTTTCTTCGCTTGTTGGATATGCTATCTTACACATTGGATCGTGATAGGAACGAAAGAAATCCCATTCAAGCGACCCATCCCCTCTGCCTCGCACTCACCCACCCATTATACCACGCCTGGCCCATTTTCACGTACCCACCCGCGTTCGGATGAACGCCATCTGCCAAATCAGAAGTAGTCACGCTCGCCATCGATACCCAAACCAACTTTGAGCCAGAAGTGATCTTCTGTTGAACCAACGTTTGGATGCGAGAGTTGTAAGAATCGACGTTGGATTGGGAGAACGAGAGCGGGATGAGGCTCGCTACGAAGACCGTGGCATCGGGAGAGGCGGTGAAGATTTTGTCGATGAGTTGCATGAAGCGGGTCGGAGCGTTGGAGACGTCTTGGCCTATCATGTCGTTCGTGCCTGCCATCAAGGTTACGACCTGATAGTAGAGTAAGTGGACGAATCAAAGTTAACCATGAGGGCGGGTGTTGGGCTTTCGGACTCGAAGAGAAAACGCACCTGTGGCTTCTGACGCAACGGTGTATCAGCGTACCCAGAGATTTGGGCGATAGTAGCTCCGGAATGGCCCTCGTTGTCGTTATCGGCCATATTACCGTTCTTCACAGACCCGATGTAGTCGATGGTGATACCGTCCTTCGTCAAAAGGTCTTTCAATTCCTTGCGATACGAGTTTCCATCGTTGCTGCCCATCCCGAAGGTGATACTGTCTCCGAGAGGGAGAACGATGACAGGTCCGCTAGGTACCGTTTGAGTCGGAGTGGGAGTCGGGGTGATAGTGGGAGTTGGGTTCGGAGTTGAGGTTGCGGTACTGGACGTTGGAGCGCCACCGGGCTGGCATTGGAAATACCCTGCCCAAGTCAACTCGTGGTGAGTGGAAGATATAAAACGTCGATGGGAAGCGGAAGTTCGAACATTCGTTCAATTTCACGCATGTACCGCCAGATGCACACTCTGTTTCGCCAGAGTATCCGGATCCCTGGGCTTCTGGGTCAGTAGACGAATGAATTAATGGACATATGACTGACCCCGCATTGTCCGTACAGAGGTACGGCTGCGAGAGACGACTGGACCATCAGTCCAATCACAGCGAAAGTAGAGAGTACGTTGAGCATGGTTTCGTTCCGTCTGTCGAGAGCTGACCTTCAGAACGAAGCAAATTCGTCGGGAGGCCCATTTTTATGTGCGAACGGGTATACTCTGGTGTCTCGTCGGTTCATACCACTGTACTAAAGATAGCTATGTTGATAGATATTGGGGCTAGTCGAGGTTGGTTTCCGACTCGACGCGGAGAAATGAGATAGGACTTTGAGAGAGTTGGATACAGACTATTTATGTCCACCAAAGGTTAAAAATACTTCGACGGTCGAAGCAGAGAACCACACGAATAGGGTACCTTTTCGCAGATTCCAACTTCGTCGAACCTTTGAATCCATATGGCTCTATGAACGCTCTTTCGGATCTTCGAGACAGACAGTGAAATTGAATATCATGCGAGTATGCCCGGAGGATTCAGATGCTCGGGTGGCACTCCGCAGACAACGCTTCTGAGACCCAGAGAGACCGAGCGTTTGATGAAGCCCCAGCAACCCACAGAATCCAGAATCCCCCTGAGCATGACCGTATGTCTCGTTGATTCCCTTCTCAAGAGAAAAGAAAACACTCATTGACGATTCAGTCCGAAAGGAATCGTGTACGGTGCTCAATTCGTGAAGTATAAACGCATAAGCAGCTCCATAAACTCACACCCTCGATAAGCGCAGTAAGATCGGCACTCTGAGGTCTCCCCGAAGTACCGCTACGAGAGCCAGCTACCTTATGTGTGTATAAGACAGCGGAACCGAGAAGTTGGGGATCAATTATAGACCTCGACCGATGGCTTCGGTCCCCGTGGCTTCTTCCTGGCTTCTGTCACGCATCGTCATAGACCGAACGAAATTCTATTCAAGCAACCCATCCCCTCTGTCTCGCACCAACCCACCCATTATACCACGCCTGGCCCATCTTCACATACCCACCCGCATTCGGATGAACACCGTCCGCCAAATCCGAAGTTGTCACGCTCGCCATCGATACCCAAACCAACTTTTGCCCAGAGGTGATCCTCTGTTGAACCAACGTTTGGATGCGCGAGTTGTACGAATCGACGTTGGATTGGGAGAAGGAGAGGGGGATGAGGCTCGCTACGAGGACCGTGGCATCGGGAGAGGCTGTGAAGATTTTGTCGATGAGTTGCATGAAGCGAGTTGGAGCGTTGGAGACGTCTTGGCCTATCATATCGTTCGTGCCTGCCATCAGGGTGACGACCTACCACAGCAGTGAATGAAACGCGGTGAGTACTGCAGCTAGCCATCTTTTGAGCATTGAACGTACCTGTGGCTTCTGACGCAACGGTGTATCAGCGTACCCAGAGATTTGAGCGATTGTCGCACCCGAATGGCCTTCGTTGTCGTTATCGGGGATGTTTCCATTTTTGACAGTTCCTATGTAGTCGATGGTAATCCCGTCCTTCGTCAACAGGTCCTTGAGTTCCTTGCGGTACGAGTTTCCGTCGTTGCTGCCCATCCCGTAGGTGATGCTATCCCCGAGTGGGAGGACGATGATAGGTCCGCTAGGAGTAGTTGGAGTCGGAGCGGGGGTCGGGATGCTAGTGGGAGTTCCCGGAGTCGGGTGAGTAGAGGTTACGGTGAAAGATGTTGTAGTACTAGTGGCTGTTCCGGGCTGGCATTGGCAGTACCCTATCGTTTTTGCCAAGGCGCGGTTAGTATCAGCATGAATTCTCCGCACACAGTTAAACTCTCGCACAATTATTCAATTTCACGCATGTGCTCCCGGCTACACACACTGTTTCTCCCGTAAATCCCTGTCTCTGTGGAGGGTGGAGGTGCCTTGAATCAGCGAAAGTGTGAAAAGGGGGAGCATAAGATAGTTCTGACCCCGCATTGTCCATACATGGGTACGACTGCGAGAGATGACTGAACCACCAGTCCAACCACAGCGAGAATGGAGAGTACGTTTAGCATGGTTTCAATCCGTCTGTCAAGAGCTGACCTGCAAAACCTTCCTCGAAGCGTTCACATTTTATTCTTAAGCGGTTATACTCTGGTGTCTCATCGGGTCACAACCACTGTACTAAAGATAGACGTGTTGTTAGAAATTGGAATCAAAAGGCCGCTGGATCAGTCCAGTTGATCACAGTCTGTACACGGAGAAATGAGATAGCAGTTTGAGAGCTGGAAGATGCAGATTCGTATTTACCTGCACCCGTTTAAAAATAGTTCAACGATCGAAGCACAGAACCCCTCGAATAGGATACCTTTTCGCAGATGCCAACTGCGTCGAGCCTTCGGATGCCAGATGGACCTATAAAGGCTTTTTCGGATCTTCGAGACCAACAGTCAATCTTAATATCGTGCGAGCGTGTCCGGAAGATGCTCGGAGTGAACCCCGCAGGCATTCTAAGCGTTTTCAGGGTGACGTACGCCTCAGTATACAATGGATAGTTCATAATAGCTCCGAGCAATAGAACTCGATTTAACTCACCTTCGATCTCAGGTAATACCTGTAATCGCTTCTCGAGAGAAGAGAAACATATTCACTCATTCCAGCTGGTTTAGCCCTGCCGTAGCTCCTTACAAAGATGTGAATAACTTTGACAGGTGAACAGAAGGGATAAAAGTATTCCCAGTGCACGATACCCCGACGCAAACGAGAAAACAAAATCGATACTTTGAGTGCCTTCCTAAGGATTGGAGACACCAGAAGCGACATCCTAGAGCGTCCGTAGAATGACGTGACATCGGGTGATCGAGAATTTTGCATGCTGAGCATCCGTTCTCGTGCACGTTCCTGACTTGCACCCGCAGGATATCTAGACATCATTGCAATCGTTAGGAATCGTGAACTGGTCCTCATTCAATTTCCGTCGTCAGTTGCTACCATTTTGGAACGTCGAAGACAGGACGGGAGCGCCGATTCATGGAGCTGTATGGACACAGACGTACGTTTTTCGTTGAGCGGCGATCATCAAGGCCTTCTCGTGAGTCGCACTTACGCGTGACAGACATTAAATGCTCTTCCTTGAGCTTGTTTTAAGCAGAGTTGTCTCCTATTGTGTATGACGAGTGCCAGGAAAGCGATAAAGAGATGAGGATACAACGTATACATGACCACAACGAGTCTGGAGCTGCTTGGAACAGGTGATAAGGTCCAGATCGCATGCTGTTCAATGCTGTTCAATGTCAGCCTTCGGTAGCTGACGTCGAGGACAAACGGCGATTTCGCAACAACACGGCCGAGGCCAGAAATCAGCAACATCTCATTGTTGTTTATAAAACAATGAGGTGTAGTGTAAAGTTCTTCCCATCTTTATCCAACTCCAAACCTCGGTAAAACCTTCGTTGTAGCATCTCACACACGTGAGGATCGAAGCGATTGACGCTTGTGGCTTGGACTCTTGACCATTTAACAAAAGAGTCGGGACGGTCGCAACAGTGACAACATATCAAAGCACCGCTCACCACTCACCACGTGGCTGACTGAAAGAAAACTCGTGCCTAGAAATGTGTGGCTTTGACTTTGAAGTGGGCGATCCTGCGCAGTATTTAACAGCGACGCTGTCACCCTCGACGCGCATCATTCGCTCCCACATGGACCTCCCAGTCGTTGGCAAGTATCCACCTGACAAAACATCCGGGGGTATAGAGTCTATAGACATGTATGTCTTTGGGCCGCCTCAGTACCATCGCCTTGGGCCCCCCATGCGCGGTGATACTGAGCTGACCGGGCCCTGGAAAGAACACCTCGCACGCACCGACGACTGGCATGATTACGCTCATTGCTCTGATATCAGCCCCGCAGCCTACGCCATCCTTTGTCCAATTCCTGGTGCCGCCGAAAAATCTGGTGTCCCCTGCGACGCCGCGGTCCCGTTCAACGAGTTCGTCGCCCACATCCGCTGGAATCACCTCTCCCCGCACGCTCAAACCGTTCACGTTGGGGGCAAACCTTACATATTTCGCTGGACGTGCCCCCTTTCCAAATCGACTTCGGGCCCTCCTGAGCCGTGTGGCGAAATCATAGACGTTTTCAAGGCAGATTTACCCGAAGAATGCGACGTTGTTACGAGCCACGTGAGCGAAATTATGGCTCACATTTGTGGTGTCCATGGGAAGGATATGAAAGGGGCTGCGTTTGTTTGGAAGCAGGAGAACGGCACGAAAGGATGGGTCTCCTCTAATGAGATTGCTGGATCAGCCAGTGGTCTCTGAGTATTAATGTAGAGTGGATTGTCTCATACTAAATTCGAGATCGTGTTTCTGTTGTTGCCGGGTTGTCGATATAGATATACGTGCTACCTTGAAAACCTTCGAGGACAGGAGATGCCTTTGGGCTCGCTTGAGGGCGGACATTGATCAAATTGAAGTTTTGTCCTCTCTGGCGGGGAAATGTTTGTTGATCAATAGCGCCACGACATTGTCATTGTGCAGCAATGAGTTTGCATCCACACTATAAGTTCACTGTGTTGATTGACACGCTCAATTGAATGCCACGCATGGCATTAAACAGAGTCCACGATTGCGTATAAAAGGTAAGTGAGACTTACAGGCATCCGGTCACTACGCATCGTCGAAACCTTCAACGCTCTTGCTGCTGGCGCAATGCTCCCCAAACCTCCTCATCCCTATTCTCGCAGAAACCATCACGGTGTGAGTCTCTCAGGACCGCCAAGTCGACAGGCTCAACCACTGCCTCCACGCCGAAATCACAGCATCGAAATTCTTGAAGCTTCTGCGCACACGAGTCTGGTCACTTGGCCACTGTACAATCATGCCACGAAAAACCCGACAAATTATGCATTTCAGTGTCCCATACCTACAGTCACAGGCGAAAGATGTAATGAGTGTGTCCCAATGGACGACTACATGAATCATCTTGGCTTGAAGCACGTCGAGGGTCATCTCACACTTGGTACCATTTGGAAGTGCTCTTTACCAGAGAACGATGGAAGCCCATGCCGTGCGGCCCTGCCACTGCGAACTGATCCAGCCGTTCCATTGAGTTGGAGGGATTACCGCACAGTCATGCGCCACATCTTTACATCCACTCATTCTTCCCTTCTATACGGTTTAGCTATCACATGGTGTCCGCTAGGCGAATGGTATGCGGAAGATGCTGATGGGTTAATCCGTCCCCTGCCACCTACAGTGTGTAGATACTGCGCGGATATGATTACCACGCCCTTCGGTGGGAGTGCTCAAGAGCTCATGGACCATGTCAGGAACTCCCATTTCGAGAGACTTTGACATCGTCGTGTTTGTTGTCTGAGCTTTAGATCTTGAACACGTTAAGGACTTGAATTGTTTGTACTTTAGAATCAATGATATGCCTGCGATCGTGACGAAACGTTGAACCGTTGGCTTCTCACAAAAACGGCGCTCAATGCCCCAAGGAGATCGGTGTACCAGGCGTGACTGCTCAGTAAGACCACATCAATCGCAAGCTTTTTGCGTGTGGATTGCATAGAGAACCGGGACCGACGGGGTCGTTCAAGCTCTATTCTCGACCTTCAAGTTGGATACGTCCTCTTGTTCCTCCAATGCGGAAATTCGCTTATGGCACGAGCATGAGTCAGCTCGCTTCTTCTGCCTGGTTGGGATCTCTTCCCGCGCATCCGTTGAATGTACTTTCGCGCGAAATGTAACTGGCTTGCTAAGAAGGACCTTGCACTTTCATAATATTGTCACGATTTGTGGACCAGAAATCACGGTCTCGATGGGAAACGGACATCCCAGTGGAATGTCGCTTCGATTCCCATTGCTACAGTAGTCGCTCGGCATCCATGGATTGTCAGAGGCTACGGACGAGGACTGGCACCTTTGACACAGACTTGGCATGCTCGATAACCTTGAGCTTCTGGCTCAAGAGCGGGCGCATATGCATAGGGCGGTAATGCGGCTGGGAGAAACCGAGGTATCCAATTGCCTCATATCACGACATCAGCCAATGGGATCGTCAGTCAGCATGGATCAAGCATTGGCACCAATCCGCTCGATGAGTCAGCTGCTAGCCATACAGCTTCACAGCACGTATAAAAGCGCACTGTGATACTGTCTGTTTCTTCACTCACCGACGAAATGGCCACTCAACGCATCACCCTTTACAGCGCAAAGGTGAGAATGGTGCCGATGTCATTTCGCCAGGACACTGACGTCATCGCCTCGATTCTACTAGATATGTCCATGGGCGCACCGAGTGAGTCGTCTCCTAGGTCCCAGTCGATCCTAGGCTCTAAGCAGTACTGCAGACGGAACTTGCTCTCAAGGAGTCTGGCCTCAGTTACAAACGCTTCGAAATCGACTTGCAAAACAAGCCCGAATGGTACGCTCCCAAGGTGAACCCCGCGAGCAAGGTCAGTAGCAGATCTGTGTAGACAAAAGGTCTCCTCTCACGTGTGGTGCAATGCCAGGTTCCCGCCATTGCGTACGGTGGGCCAGACACTGAGCCCGAAAACCCCTCGCCAGAGTCGACAAAGATCGCTGAATCATACGTGTTGCTCGAGTTCATCGCTGACCTCGTTCAATCTTCCAACAAACCCCTCTTGCCAGCTACGCCTGTCGGTCGCGCCCAAGCTCGCTTCTTCATTGAGACAGCTACGTCGAAGTTTGTCGGCCCGTGGTACAGCAGTGTCACCAAGGGAGATGATCCCAAAGGTGTCCTTCCGGCGATTGAAGCCATCCAAGACCTTCTCCCATCGCAGGGTGGTTATGCAGTTGGTGAGCAGTGGACCATCGCTGACGCTGCTATCACCCCTTTCCTCGCTCGCGCCTTGGTTGCCTACAAGCATGATATTGGTGCATACGATGAGGGCGAAGGAAGGAAGCTGTGGGAACTCCTCGAAACAGACGACAAATACGCGAGGTTCAAGAAGTACTATGCCGATGTCACAAGCCGAGCAAGCTTCAAGGAGACGTTCTTCGAGGTATGTATCACTTTCGCTTCCGCCTCACCAGAGTATAATAATGATTTCGGTCGATAGGATGTTATCGTGGAAGGCTTTTCTAAGCGATTTGGAGACGCGAGAGCTGCTCGTAAGGCAGCTTCATCCTCGTAACAAGCTTACTCGAACGACAATTCGGCTGCCAACCCACATAACGCCTGTATAATATGTTGAACTTCAAGAAATACGATAACAATTCGCCCTATGCTTGTAAGCCCTCAAGGTTCCTCGACTCGATCCGTTTCATCCGAACATTGACATCTGTCCTTTCGTACGCGTGCTCTTTGTCGCTCATCTTACACTGCTCGTGAATCGCTGCCACATATCCTCCCACTTTCTTGAAAATGTACCATGAACGCAACTCAATGGATCATTTTGAACTGGGGAGTTGAATCAGGCCGCTTCATACTTTCATTTCAGTCTCCCGTCCGCCCATCGCCTTGAATCGCACGTGTTGGTGCATAGCACCTTCAATCCTTTTCTTTGTGTTTGCTCATGGCTCGACTCGGACTTACCATTTATTACTACAGTGGTGCTCTCAGCCACCATGGTCGTCGCACCATGATCGTCGCAGTCCAATAAGCGTGCAAGCTCACTACCGTTTCTAACATATGTTCGCCACTAGTTCCCAACGACAGATAGCTACATGATCCACATCGACGGGGTATTTGAAACTTCCTATCACTCGAAGCGTCCCGGGTCCGAGAACGAAGATCTTAAACGCGGCGGGTGACATCTAGAAGGGTACGTGCACGAAATAAATACATATCCACGACTTACTCGAGTTCATGGACTTGGAACTTATGCAGCCAGTCGTCCGCGCCCATGATTCAGATCACTCAGGGCTAGCACGTCCACTGCGTTCAACCAATCAGTCGCAAGTATCCAGTTAGAACTGTAGGAGCTTCACCTTGGGCCATAGCGCTCTATTCCCTTGATGAAGCGTTCGTCCGATTCTGGCAACCACGCACCCTTGACGTCTACGGTCTGACGAGAATCGTGACGGAGAACGCTCGCTAGTGATCAACTTGAAGTTCTCGTTGGACCATGTCATTTTTGCTAATCACTGAGAGCATCTCGGTACAGAGGAGAACACGACGCAGCAAAAGAAGCCGTTGACCCGTCGCGTTTTGAAATTCTGGCTCATTCAAGACCATCTATTCCCGACCAGCTAGCTAACTCGGAGCCAATCCACGAGTTCCTCGGGTTCATGAACGTGAGTACGTACAGCCAGTAGAGAACTGAACGGAACCAAACACTTGACCCATAGCAGACAGGATTCAACTTCGATTCATCACACGCAACACGAGAGAAAAAGAGAATAGACATTAGACAACATGAGCGAAATAAAGAACATAGCACATAACAAACGAGAAATATCAGTACAAATACAACGTTAGAGACTGCTAGATGGTATATCAACTTGTCGAACGCGAGCTATATAGATGCATTAGAGAAAACGACAGCGATCGATCGATAGGTCAATTGAGATATTAGGTGTATAAACGAGGAAAACGAGAAGAAAGAAATCCAACTCAGGTATACGCAGAAACTTGCGCGATAGGAGGCGGCCTCCTCATCAAATGGTGCGTCTCCTTCTTTCCTCCACCCGCCAACTTGTTGATCGCATTCAACAGATCGCCACGGCGAAGAGGCTTCGTGATATGGTCGTCCATACCCGCTTGCAAGCATCGCTCGCGATCACCGATCACTACGAACGAACGAGTGGGTTAGCAAAACGCACGCTCACGAACGAGGAAGAAGGAAGAGGGAGAGAGAGAAGACGTACTAGCATGAGCAGTAAGCGCAATAATAGGCGTAGGCGGCAACCCTCTATGCATCTCATACGACCTAATCAACTCCGTCGCCTCCATACCTCCCATAAACGGCATCGACACGTCCATCTACACCACGTATATCAACATCCACCCAACGATAAAAATAACAACAAGAACAACAGGAACGTACGAGGATAATATCAAACGGCTTATTCTGCGCCACCCTCGCCTTGAACGCATCCACCGCCAAACTCCCATTCTCCGCAATCTCAACAATATGCCCATACTTTTCCAATATCTTCACCGCCAACTTTTGGTTCACCAAGTTGTCTTCGGCGAGCAGGATATCGAACGTGACGTCGTTGGGCGCGGAGACGGGGCTGACGGTGTTGCTTTCGAGCGCGGAGATGAGGGAGGAGGCGAGGTCTTGGGCCGAGACGGGTGTTGTGATTTGGGAGCTTATCGAGTTGTCGAGGCACCATTTGACTGGAGGTTATCGTTAGATCTATTAGGTTACGTGAGAGAGAGGGGGAGGGGGGACGTACGGTTCAACCGAGGCAAGGACGGAGCGAGTATCACGATGGGGATGTACCGGAGGTGCTCAAGCTCCCTCAAATACTCGACCTGCAACTACTCG
Source organism: Candolleomyces efflorescens (assembly GCA_027579765.1). Taxonomy (NCBI): domain Eukaryota; kingdom Fungi; phylum Basidiomycota; class Agaricomycetes; order Agaricales; family Psathyrellaceae; genus Candolleomyces; species Candolleomyces efflorescens. The sequence goes on from JAMZDL010000159.1 coordinate 40,751, forward strand.
AAGAGAACTCGTAAGCCACCCTATCAAAGAAAAAAGAAAAGACGACAACGCACGACGCTCAACGAATCAACGACAATCGTATCAATATGCGGACACGTCTCCTTATTCCCCACATCCGTCGCATCATGCACCACATACGGCCTCAACCCCAACTCCCTAATCCTCTGCACCACACTCGTCCTATCTCGGAGTGTATCCACGAACAAGATAGTCCGCTTGGCGAACGGCTGGATCTTGGAGAGCGTAGCTTCCATAGAAGAGTGCGAGATTTGCGAAGTGATCGTGAAATAGAATTTGGAGCCTTTGGAAACTTCGCTCTCGACCCACATGTTGCCTTGCATGAGCGAGACGAGGCGTTTGGAGATGGAGAGGCCGAGGCCTGTACCGCCGTATTCCTACGTTATCATCGTCGTCGTTAGTAAGGTGCTCGTATCCTCGCCTTCGTAGGGGGAGGAGGAAGAGGAGGAGAAGGAAGAGGAGGAGGAAGACGAAGAGGAGGAGGGGAGGAAGACGAAAAGAAGCAAACAACAACTCACCCTCGTAGTCGACCCATCCGCCTGACAAAACGTATCAAATATCAAATTCAACTTATCCTTCGCAATCCCAATCCCCGTATCCGTAACACAAAACTCAAGCGTCACACTCTGATCATCCAGCGCCAACAACCTACAACTCAGTGAAACGTGCCCCTTCTTGTCGACTTTGGAGGGAGTGAACTTGATAGCGTTCCCGACGAGGTTCGTGATGACTTGTCGGAGTCGTAGGGAGTCGCCGATGAGTTGGTCGGGTATGTCGGGCTCGACGTCGTAGGTGAGGTCGAGGTTGTTCTGCGAGGCGCGCACGACGAGCGTTTTGAGGATCCCGAATACGGTTTGGCGGAGCGAGTAGGTGACAGCTTCCATCGTCATTCGACCCGCTTCGACTGTCGATTCGAGTCGTGTTAGAACCGACGAGAAAGTGGGAGTGGTGTTAGAAACAACGAGAAAGTGGGATGGGAGTGATGTTAGAAACGACAAAAAGAAGTGAAGCAAGCGGACGACGACGTACTCTTGGAAATATCCAAAATATCATCGATAATAAGCAACAACGACCTCGCAAGACTATGCACCAACAACAAACTCTCCCGCTGAGACCGGTTCAAATCGCTATCGAGCGTAAGCTCCGTCATCCCGATGATTCCATTCATCGGAGTCCTATACACCCCCACCACCACCACCAATACCATAGCCACATTAGCGCTCTCATCCTCTCCCGTAGATAGATAAAAGACGACTCACCGAATCTCATGACTCATATTCGCCAAAAATTCACTCTTACTCCGATTAGCAAGCTCAGCAGCCTCCCTCGCAGCCGTATTCTTCTGTATACTATCCCTCAAATTAAACACCATCTGGTTAATCTGCGTCTTGAGCGAATCCATCTCCCCGGAAGCTTCGACCGTGATGAACCGCGTAAAGTCGCCGTCCATCGCCGCTGCGGAAATTTGGGCGAACCCCCGGACTTGGGTCGTTAGGTTGCCTGCCATCGTGTTGACCGAGAGTCTGCGTGCGTGGTACGTGCGATAGATAAGTTTTAGTTTCAGTGATAGAATAAGGAAGGAGGAGAGGGGGAAGAGAACGCACGTAATCTCCTGCCAAATCCCCTGCACATTCCCCACCTCCGCCTGCACACCCAACTTTCCCTCCGTCCCCACCTCCCTCGCCACCTTCTTCACCTCCGCGGCGAATATCGCCAATTGGTCAATCATATCGTTGATCGTGTTCACGAGCGATAACATCTCCCCGCTGACGGAGACTCCGGTGATCTTTTGAGCGAGGTCGCCTCGGGCGACGGCCGTGGTGGAGACGGCGATCGTGCGGACTTGCATTGTGAGCTGGTGGGCACGAAGTGCGAGCGAGGACGAGTACGAAGAGTACGAAGTGCGAGCGACGACGCGGGCGAGTACGAGGTGCGAGTGGTTAGTACAATCGCGTTGAAAAAAGACCACCAACGCACATTATTAGCCATCACATTCACACTATTCGTCAAATCCTTCCACGTCCCACCCACATTCGTCACCCTCGCCTGCCCACCCAACCTCCCCTCCGTACCCACCTCCCTCGCCACCCTCGTCACTTCGTCCGCAAATAGGCTATCGTTGGTTGTTAGCTTACGTGCACTCTTTCCTTTCATTGAGGGGAGGGAAGGAACAAGTCTTTCGCAGAGCGAAAGAGAGAAAAGGAACAGAGAGGAAGAAAGAACAACAACACACCTCAACGACTCCGTCATCCCATTCACCGTCTCCTTCAACTCTAGAATCTCACCACGCGCATCCACAGTAATCTTCTTCGTCAGATCACCACCCGCGACCGCCTTGGTGACTTGTGCGATCGAGCGGACTTGGTTGGTGAGGTTCATCGCCATTAGGTTGACGTTGTTCGCGAGGTCCTGTTAGCGAGCGGCGAGCGAGCGAAGCGAGTGAGTGGAATGAACGAGCGTGGCGTGGGCGAAGTGAGCGAGTGAGAGTGGGTGGGCGAACGAGCGTCGAACGAGCGATCGAACGAACGAGCGTGGAGTGAAGTGAAGGAAAGAACGAATGAGCACGGAATAAAGCAACACGAACGACCAAGAACGAACCTTCCACATCCCCTGAACACCCTCAACCGTCGCCTGCCCACCCAATATCCCCTCCGTACCCACTTCCAAACTGACCCGCGTCACTTCGTTGGCTAGCGTGTTCAGTTGACCCACCATCGAATTGACGGTCATTTTGAGGTCGAGCATCTCACCTGCAATCGATCGGTCGGTGCGTCAGTGACGAGTCGGACGATGAAGACGAAGAGGAGAGGGAGGAAGACGAGGGCGAAGACGATAAAGGACGAGGAAGACGAGGAAGAAGACGACGATGAAGGCGAGAGAGGGAAAACGAGAAAAAGAGGACGACGAAGAAAAACGTAAACGCACCCTGCACATCCACATTCACGAATTTCGTCAAATCACCCGCCGCAACCGCCTTGGTCACCTCCGATATCGACCTAACCTGATCCGTCAAATTCGACGCCATTTTCTAAAACTCCCATCAACATTTGCCCTTCCCAAATTCACTCGTTCACTCAAAGGGAATCAACGTACGTTCACATTCCTCGTCAAATCAGCCCAAGTCCCCTGAACACCCTCCACCTTGGCCTGCCCCCCCAAAATCCCCTGCGTCCCCACCTCCAACGCCACCCTCGTGACCTCACTCGCAAATGCACTTAATTGGTCCACCATGGAGTTGACGGTGCCTTTGAGTGTGGACATTTCGCCTTCGACTTGGATTGTGATTTTTTGGGTGAGGTCGCCTCGGGCGACGGCGGTTGTGACCATGGCGATGCTGCGGACTTGGTCGGTTAGGGAGGAGCACATTCTGTTTACCTGGGGGGGAGTTAGTGGGCGAAGGAAAGGGAAACAGAGAGGAAGGGGGAGGGAGGGGGGAGAGACGTACGTTCCGCACTAGCTCGTACCATACCCCTTCGACGTCGGGTACGTGCGCTTGTCCACCGAGCTTTCCTTGACTTCCGACTTCGAGCGTGACGCGTGTGACTTCTGCTGCTAGGGCTCGTAATCTGCGGTGATCGTCAGCGTTGAACGAGAGATAAGGAAGAGAGATAAGGAAGGAAGAGAGGACGGACCTAACGACCATTCCGTTGACTGTATTCTTGAGATCTAGTATCTCACCCCGCGCGTCTACTTCGATTTGCTTGCTTAGATCGCCCAACGCTACCGCTTTCGTGACTTTCGCAATCGATCGGACCTGTTATCCATCAACACCATCCTCCCTATCCAACGAGCCGTAAACACGCACCTGATTCGTCAAATTGGCAGCCAACTTGTTCACGACGCCCGTTAATTCCCTCCACGTCCCCTCGACGTCCAAGACCAACGCCTGCCCACCCAATTTACCTTCCGTACCGACTTCTTGTGAGACGCGAGTGACTTCTTTGGCGAATTGACCGAGCTTGTCGACCATACCGTTGATGACGTCTTTGAGCTGGACCATGACGACACCTTGGACGGGCACGGTGATCTTCTGGGACAGATCGCCTCTCGCTACGGCGTTACACACTCTCGCGACATCCTGGACTTGCGCCTTTAGGAGTTTGAGCTCTTCGGTTGCGCTGAGGGGGGAGGACTCGGATGAGCTGAGCGGGTCTGTGGATGATCCGGAAGGAGGGTGGGTAGGGTCCAGGAGGGCAGAGGCGGATTCGGTAGCGCTGAGGATGAGTTGGCCGCAGGAGTGGCAGTGGTGGAGACGGGTGGCGGGGAGGGAGAATGAGGAGGAGAGGCCGGGGGAGGAGGCGGTGTGTGTCGTGTCGAGACCTTCGGAAGAGGGAGGCATGGGTGGGGATCGGGGCTCCATCGGAGCGACCAGGGGCGTTTGGGCATCTTGCATGAGGCCGGGTGCGAGCGGCGTGCAGGGTGCAGAGGCGGTAATGCTCGATGCGGGAGAGTAGCCGAGTCGTTTTTCGTTCTATGAATCGTTAGACGGTCGTTCAAAGGAGATAGTGAGGACGTACATCGGAATGGACCCTCGGTGCACCTCCATCGCCGTCCAAATCTTTGCTGGAGCTGTGGCTCTTCTTGGAATGGCCACTGAGAGAACGCACTCGCTCTTCAGCTACCCACATACGCTTCGCAATCGAACCAAGGGAGCGTAGGATCTCTTCCGTCTCCCAGCTGCACGCTCCATTGTAGCGAGGAACGGGGACGGTAGCACCCGGGTACGGTCCGAGCTCGTAGATCGACAAGAGGGCGATGAGGTGAGAGTTGAACGGATCTTGGGCAGATGGGGAGGAGGTGGTGGTCGTGGCGGAGGAGGCGGTGGAGGGCGAGGAGGAGGGAGCCGTCGACCCAGCTGTGGAGGACGAGGACGACGGATGGAGCGGTTCGGGCGAGACGACCATCGTCATCGCGCACGAGGGTTGGTGAGAGTGAGAGAGGTGAAGGAGGGAAGAAAGAAAGCGTCTGTGCACAGTAAGCAGATGACCAGCCCGGCCATCAGATCTAATCGTTCACACGATGCTGTGGTCCCGATCATTCTCTCTCCCCTTCCCCTTGGGAAATGGGGTCGTCGCATGTTGGAAGCACAAACGCTGATCAACGTGTTCTTACTCCACCATTGCCTCTACTCAGGCTCTAGAATCTCCCTGCCTTGCTTTCTTTCATTCAGTCATTTCCGAACTTACGTTTCTTTCTTATCCGGACCTTCGTATCCTATCGTCCAATCGTTATTTCTCCTTCCCTCCTCCTTCCTCTCGTCTTCCCTCCCTCCACCGACGACGACCACCAAGCGAGTACAGACAATGACATAGCAACCGCTCCATCCCTCGTCGTTAATGAACTGCGTCCGCCTCAATTTAGCGCTCCACGCACTCCACAAGGTCGCGAGCTCGTCGTGTGAATGACGTCATTGCTTCCTTTCCGAGTACCCGTCCTTCGGTGAGCGCGTTCGAACCACCGATGAGGTTGAGTATATTCGTACTCACCGTCGATAGAACGAAAGGTATCCTCGCTGTTGAGGATAGGAATGTCCAAGGAGCAAGGACTGTCTCGGCGTCCATTCGAGCCGACGTACCGACTTCCAACCGAGTGCTGTACATGTACCCTTGGCCCTTGGATGTACCATGACCTCAACAGGGTCTGCATACCCGCTAAGCATCTCTATTGTCCTTTCTCGTAAATCGGATAAATCTTGGAGGGTATATAACATTCTACTACGGTGTTCCGTTCCGTTTCGCCTACGTAGAGTTAGTCTTAGTCACTCGGGATTTTGGTACTTACTTTGTGTGCCGAGGACGTCAGAGGTAGGGAGAGGTACGGGTACGCGGTGTTTGAGAGTCTAGAACTTTGTGCTGGTGAGTACCGGTGTATGTATGTACGTACGATTGACCGATCGGTGGGATCGATGAGAGGAAGAAGAGATGCGGTGGGGTGGTCGGTGTCGGGTAGAGCTGCTGTAGTTAACTTGGATATGAACTTTGACTGCTCGAACCACCGATCCCGAATCAGTAGTCGGATACCCTCCTAACTATCTAATAGTTGCCCCGGGATCCCGGGGCACCCAAAAAAAGTCAAAACAGCCAAAAGTTGCGAGTTATACAGACCGAAAATCGGACTGTATAACTTTTTTCACTTTTGACTTTTGGAAAATGAGGGACACTTTTTGAGTTTTCGGAACCCATTTTGAAGTTATACAGACCCAAATCTCGACTGTATAACAAAATCGAATTATACAGACCAAAAACTGGACTGTATAACTTTTTTTCACTCTCCACTTTTTGAAAATGAGCGCCGGATTTTCAGATTTCGGTACACATGTTGAAGTTATACAGACCAAAATCTCGACTGTATAACAAAATCGACCACTCGATCGAAAGAAGTTGAAGTTATACAGATCCAAATCCCAACTGTATAACAAAATCGTGGCTTTGGCCGAAACTCGAAAAAGTTATACAGGCCCAAATCTCACCTGTATAACAAAAATGTGAGAATGGCCCAAAGTCGAAAGAGTTATACAGAGTCAAGTCTTGACTGTATAACAAAATCGTGGCTTAGACGGAAACTCGAAAAAGGTATACAGATCCAAATCCCAACTGTATAACAAAATCGTGGCTTTGGCCGAAACTTGAAAAAGTTATACAGGCCCAAATCTCAGCTGTATAACAAAATGGCCCAAAGTCGAAAGAGTTATACAGAGTCAAATCTCGACTGTATAACAAAACCGAGGCTTAGACGGAATCTCAAAAAAGTTATATAGACCCAAATCTCAGCTGTATAACAAGATTGAGAGAATGGCCCAAATCTGAGAAAGTTATACAGAGTCAAATCTTGACTGTATAACAAAATCGTGGCTTAGACGGAAACTCGAAAAAGTTATACAGATCCAAATCCCAACTGTATAACAAAATCGTGGCTTTGACAGAAACTCAAGAAAAGTTATACAGACCCAAATCTGAGCTGTATAACAAAATTGACAACATGGCCCAGAAAGATGTACAGATCCGAATGTCTACAGTATAACAAGCTCGTGGCTTAGGCTGAAACTCCAAAAAGTTATACAGACTCAAATCAGGGCTGTATAACAAAATTGGGAGAATGGCCCCAAGTCGAGAAAGTTATACAGAGTTAAATCTAGACTGTATAACAAAATCGATGTTTTGGCTGAAACTCAAAAAAGTTATACAGACCCATGTCTGAGCTGTATAACAAAAACGAGAGGATAGCCCAAAGTCGAGAAAGTTATACAGATCAAAATCTGGACTGTATAACAAAATCAAAGACTTGGTCGGAACTCAAGAAAGTCATACAGGATCAATTCGTTGCCCAACTCCACAACTTTGTCCCACATCAAGAAAGATATACAGACCCAAATCCTGGCTGTATAACAAAATCGACAACATCGCCCGAAGCTGAGAAAGTTATATACACTCAACTTCCAATTTAGGCTGAGGGAGTTATACAAAGTCAAATCTAGGCTATATAACAAGGATGCCATCACCGCCACAGTGCGAGAATCTGGCTGCAGGTTATGGAAGTTATACACACTGCAATTCCAACTGTATATCAAAATCCCAGACTTGGTCAGAAGCTGAAAAAGAGATACAGACTCAACTCTGATATGTATAACAAAATGAAAGATTCTGGCTGCTGCTGAGAAAGATATAGAGACCCAGATCCAGGCTATATAACCACAAAGAGAATTTGTCTGGAGCATGGGAAAGTAATGCTTCCCACACTCATCGACTTGAGTGGGAAGTTGATTGCCAGGCTCACAATGAGCGCTGTAAAACAAAGTCAACATTACGACTGAGAAAGTGATCACATTATTAAGAATACGACTAGAGTTATACAGGATGCAATACTTGCTGTATAACTGATTCAAGGATCCAGCAGGAAAGAGCCATCCGGGGCGTATGTGGGATGCGTGGAAAGCTTGAAAGTCAAGCTCTGCAACCAACCCAATTACACAACCATCGGTGCCATATTTGTAGAACGTCGGAGGGAGGAGGATGTCCCCAAAGTGTCCACTCAGCAGGTAGGAAAGCGTGAGTTCTTCACCGTTCAGGCCATGCCTGGGCTCATTTGAGAGCATTAAATTAATGCTTCTAAACGAACTAAGACAGGGCGCCAAAGGTGCCTTAGTGCCCGAGATAGCAGAACGGGGCCTCGAGACCACAATGGTGAGTTCGACGACGATCCGGGCGTAAATGGGCTCATTAAAAAGCATTAAATCCAAGCTTTCTAAAGAGCCTAAATACACCCAGATCGACGCAGTATTCATAGAGAATGACAGGCAGCGAGACCGCCCCCGAGCGTCCACACAGCAGGTATAGCAAGGTGAGAACTTCACCGTTCAGACCGTGTGTGGACTCGTTTGAAAGCATTAATTCAAAGCTTTCAAACGAACCCGCATGGAGCATGAACGGGGCCCAGGCGCCGGAGATGTCAGAAACAGCTCCCGAGGCCAACATGGTGGGTTCTCACTCGATCATGGTGGATCCAGGCTCGTTAAAAAGCAATAAATTCAAGCTTTAAAACGAGCCCAGATACATCTAGAACGACAAAGTATTCGTAGCACGTCTGAGGCAGGATGACCGCCCCCGAGGGCCCACACTCGGCGCATAGCTCGGTGAGTTCTCCACCGTTCAGGCCGTGTAAGGGCTCGTTCGAAAGCATTAATCCAAGGCTTTCGAACGAGCCCACTCACAGCCTGAACGATCACCTCCTGCCCGAGATGTCAGAACTGGCCCTCGAGGCCAGCTTCGTGAGTTCTCACCCAATCACGGCGTAAGTGGGCTCATTAAAACGCTTTAAATTCAAGCTTTCCAACGAGCCCAAATACGTCTTGAACGGTCAAGTATTTGCAGAACGTCAGAGGCAGAAAGACCGCCCCCGAGCGCCCACACTGGGGGCATAGCTTGGTGAGTTCTCAACCGTTCAGGCCGTGTGAGGGCTCATTCGAGAGCATAAAATTATACCTTTCGAACGAGCCCACTCACAACCTCAACGATGCCCTGGTGCCCGAGATGTCAGAACTGGCCCTCGAGGCCAGCTTCGTGAGTTCTCATCGGATCATGGCGTAAATAGGCTCGTTAGAACGCTTTAAATTCCAGCGTTCTAACGAGTATAAATACGCCCTGAACAGTCAAGTATTCGTTGAACCTCGGAGGCAGCAAGAATGCCCCCGAGCATCAACACTGCAGGTATAAATCGGTGGGTTCCCCACCGTTCAAGCTGTGTGAGGGCTCATTCGAGAGCATTAAATTAAACCTTTCGAACGAGCCCACTCACAGACTGAACGATGCATTGGTGCCCGAGATGTTGGAACTGGCCCTCGAGGCCAGTATGATGAGTTCTCACCCAATCATGGTGTATGTGGGCTCATTAGAACGCATTAAATTCCAGCTTCCTAACGAGCCCAAATACACCCAGAACGGTCAAGTATTTGTTGAACCTCAGACGCAGGAAGAATGACCCCGAGCGCCAACACTGGGGGTATGACTCGGTCAGTTCTCCACCGATCAGGCCGTGTGAGGGCTCATTCGAGAGCTTTAAATTAACCCTTTCGAACGAGCCCACTCACCGCCTCAACGATGCATTGGTGCCCGAGATGTTGGAACCGGCCCTCGAGGGCCAGCTTCGTGAGTTCTCAAAAGATCATGGCGTGAGGGAGCTCGTTGGAACGCTTAAAATTCAAGCTTTACAACGAGCCCAAATACGCCTTGAACGGTCAAGTATTCGCAGAACGTCAGAGGCAGAAAGACCGCCCCCGAGCGCCCACACTGGGGGCATAGCTCGGTGAGTTCTTTGCCGTTCAGGCCGTGTGAGGGCTCGTTGGAGAGCACTAATTTCAACCGTTTAAATGAGCCCGCTCATAGCCTGGACGGTGCCTTGGTGCCCGAGATGTCGGAACCGCCCCTAACAATCTAATATCTGTCCAAGCATGCTTGGAGCCTTCTGGCAGGGCCAGTTTTCAGGTTTTTCCAAAGTTATAAAGAGAAGAAATCCGTCTTTATAAGAATTCGAAAAGTTATAAAGAGAAAATCTCGCTCTTTATGAGAACTCGGAAACTTATGAAGAGAAGAACTCGCTCTTTATAAGAATTCGAAAACTTATAAAGAGAAGAACTCGATCTTTATAAGAATTCGAAAAATTATAAAGAGAGGAACTCGATCTTTATAAGAATTCGGAAAATTATAAAGAGAAGAAATCTGTCTTTATAAGAATCCGAAAACTTATAAAGAGAAAAACTCGCTCTTTATAAGAACTTGGAAACTTATAAAGAGAACAACTCGCTCTTTATAAGATTTCCTCCGGGCAGAACTCAAAGTTATAAAGAGAAGAACTTGATCTTTATAAGAAGTTGCAAACTTATAAAGAGAAGAACTCGCTCTTTATAAGAATCCGAAAAGTCATAAAGAGAAGAAGTTGATCTTTATAAGAATTCGGAAAATTATAAAGAGAAGAACTCGCTCTTTATAAGAATTCCTCCAGGCAGGAATCAAAGTTATAAAGAGAAGAACTCTTGGGTTAAGGGGCAAATTTTGGGACAAGGGAGGATCTCCCTTGTCCCAAAGTGAGGGAGGGAGGGAGAGAGAGGGAGGGAGAGTGAGAGGGAGGGAGAGTGAGAGGGAGGGAGAGTGAGAGGGAGGGTGAGGGAGGGAGAGGAAGAGGGAGAGAGGGAGGGAGGATGAACGTTGAACGCTTGAAAGACGTCCGACTTGTTCAATTGTTCGACTCATCGGTTGAACGAGACGACAAGTCGGTTCATCAAACGACCGAACGTCTCGTTCAATCGTTCAACCAACGAGTCGGACGATTGAGCGACGGAAGTCCGTCTCGTTGGAAACGTCGAGCAGTTGAACGATGTTCTCGTTCAACGACATAACTCGTTGAACAAGACGAACGTCGTTCGATCGCTCGATCGTGCGATGACGCGACGCGTTGAATCGTTGGACGCGTCGACTCCTTCCGAACGACGTCCGACTCGTTCAATGAGTCGAACAATCGAACGATGTTTGTCTCCATCGACTCGTTCAACCGATCGAAGGAGACGACGCGTCCAACGATTGAACGCGCTTGTTCGTCTCGTTCTATCGTTCGACGACGCGACGCGTTGAATCGAGACGCACATTATTCGATCGTTGAACGACCGAACGTCTCGTTCAACAACCGAATGAGCGTCTCAACCAATGAGTCGGACGATCGAGCGAAGTCCGTCCGTCTCCTTGAAGACGTCGAACAATCGAACGACGTTCTTGTTCAAAGTCGAACATCGTTCGACAGGTTACAATGAACGAGTTACATCGGTGAACGATCGACGATGAGTCGAACCATCGGACGATGTTCGTTTCGTTCAACCGATGAGTCGGACGATCGAGCAAAGGACGTCCGTTTTATCGTTGAACGGGAACATCGCTCGACGAGTTACAATGAACGAGTTAATTCGTTCAATTGTTCAACGGTGTACCTGGTTCACTGCTACAACGAAGGAGTTACATCGTTGAACAAGAACACGATCTAACTCATTGAACACCCGTCTTATTGTTGAACGGGAACATCGTTCGACGACTTACAATGAATGAGTTACATTGTTCAACGAGTTACATCCTGTTCTCGTTCAACGATGTATTCAATGATGTAACTCGTTCATTGTGACTCGTCGAACGATGTTCGATGTGGCTAGTTCAACGAGAACACAATCGAACGATGTTCGTCTCGTTCAACCAATTGAAGGAGACGACGCGTCCAACGATTGAACGGACTTGATCGTCTCTCGATCGCACGACGTTGGTCTCAATTAAAATCGAAGGGGAGGCGCTTGTTCATTGGACACGCCGTCTCCTTCGAATTTCAACGCATTTCCCATTCGCTCGGTTGTTGAAAGAGACGACGCGTCCAGCGAGCGAAGAGAGAGACACACAAGCGTGTCTCGTTCGAACAACAGAGACGACGCGTCCAACGAACAAGCGCGTCTCGTTCGATCGTTCGACGACCGTGGTCCAACGAGCCAGTATTCCGGTTTCATCCACCACCCCAACAGCGGTAGTCGATGACTCTCCATGATCCATAAGGCGATAAGAAATGTATTCCCCGAAAGCGTTTAACCCCGTCGTTCACAATAGCAAGCGAGAACGATACGTCGGAGGCGACGACTACTCCAGGGAATCGGCGACGAGGCTTCACAAATAGTAAACATCTTTTGAGAACGACCTCCTTCACCCGAGCAAGTAAAAATTGACCGAAAGCAACGACTGTCTAGTGTAGGCGACAGTCCATGTAAGCTACTACCGTGATACACTCGAAGTCGACGACGACTGCTCAATAAGTAATACAGTGGTCAACGTGAAACAATTCATTCATTCGATTCGAGGGACGGGGTCACATCGTGGGTCTATCACCGAATCCGTTCCGCTAGAGTAACGACGATCAAGGGAGGCGATTGAACCGACTCTTGAGCCGTTGCGTTAGACGCTACACCACCCGCGGGAGGCAAAGACTCCTTTAATGAGTCAGTAATGACCTCCTCATCCATTCAACGGCGCCACTCACCGGTTTCAAGGTCACCACTTCCCTTGACGCCTCATCAGCGAGCTCCTCACTGGTCTTCAAGATCTCGTTGGCGATAGATTGGAAGTCGATCGGCTTGAGAGCAAGGACGAGCTCCCACTCACACGGAGGCTCAAACAGATACCTGGTGTGGTACTGGCGAAGGAGCTCAATTCTCCAAAGCTACAACGGAGGTGAGTCCATCATATTAAAAAGAAAAGGCCACACTGACTCACATCCTTCGCCTCGTGCTGCCAAAAATGGTAAAGTTCAGGCGGTGCGGTATGAGGCGGCCACCTCGTAAGGATATAAGTGTAGCAGCTGTCGAGAAAGCTCTCGACTCGCCCTTCACGCCTGGCACGATCGAGGAAGAACGCCATAACGGACGCGAAGACTCGGGCCTCGCTGCAGGGCATGACGTGGCTGTTTATCGGCCAGTCTATCTCACGCCGAGTTGTCTGTAACAGAGAGTGAGCAAATACAATCTTGTAAGATGCTGAGATGACGACCTCAAGCTTGTACAAATTCGCCCAGACGCCAAACTTGGGGTCGCCGATGCGACCCATCTTCGCAAGCGTCCACGAGCTAGAGGGCTTTTCGCGACGAGGCATACTCAGACGAAGCTGTGGGGTGTGTTGCGACGAACAGGTGGGGCGTGTGGAGGACTGACTTCCACCGACCTCTCCGTTTATACTCTCCCCCCCCCATGTGCAAGAAAAACCGCTGAACCACGAGACTCCCCCACCTAAGCAGCCAAGAACTCGGGAGTCAACGAAGTTCCGATTGGAAGTCGATAAGACAACCTTCCTGTCTTTGAAGGTGTCGGACGTTGAGCCTGATCTACCTTAGGCTCAACCTCACTATCTGCCACCGATCTACATCGATCTCGAAAGCTAGAACGTCAAAATCGATAACTCACAATCGATGGCGAAAGCCTTTTCTCCTAGGGCGTTAGGTAGCGTCGTAGTTCACGATTTATAACTCCCTACCACGTCTCTTGTTCATCCCCAGCGGGCATCATGAATTGTGTATCCCATTCGGAGAATCCTCCCAACGTCACTGTCGACGGCCGTGGTGGGGCTGAAAACCACCAAGTCGACAAGTATCGTCACCTATACACGTTCGAGGTGAGTGCATCGCAGCAGTCAAACGTCACCAAGTCGACTGACGAGGTTCTGAGCAGACGCCGACGGAGGAGTCGTCGACCCCCTCCGGCGCCGCATCCCCATCTTCGCTGTCGGACGAAGAGCAGAATTTTGCCTCTGTGATGTCCTTCTTCGTCGACCAGGTCAGAACACGGGGATGCGAAGCCTCCTTCCTTGGCCATTGCTACGGTTACCTCTTTGCAAAATGGCCATCCGCCGATACTCCTGAGCCTTCCGCCTTCCGCCCCAACGAAAGACGAGAGGTTAGAGTCACTGACGTCGATTAGATGCGAAATCCACTCACCCCGTTCCTAGCGTTGGCGACAGGAGCTGCTGCGCCAATATGATATACGGCCCATGGTCGACCCCCAGTGTGAATGGGACTACCTACTGGCAGTCCCGTTCGCTCGCTACCGTCGTATTTCAGGCGAAACCTTGCAGAGAAGCCAAGTGGTAAGTGGGGAGGGCTAAGTTGGAGAATCTAGAACTGGCTGACGACACCCAACAGTCGAGTACCTTGACTGTCGATATACCTAGCGGCAACGACGGTTCGTCACCAGGACCGCCCGAGAAGCCGCCGTCGGGAGTCCCCGTCTCCGTGGCTCCAGGTGTGAGACGGTATGTAGGTATTACCCGGCCAAATTCACTCCAATCGTCAATGTTTCGAGGGACGTCACCTCCTCGAGCACTTATAGTCGATCTTGGGAGAAATAAGGGGAAAGAAAGAGAAAAGTAGATATTTTTGCAATGTACTTACTACAACAATCAACGAGGAATAAGTGGAGACTGCTTTATAAACGCGCTAAGGGACAAGGAGGTTCGACAAGAGACAGAAAGTTTACAACTAAAAGCTAACGACGCGGCCCCAACTTACGGGGCTTCTGGGAGTTTGGATTGGGTCTGGACGATTTGGCGCCCGGCGGAAGCCTCGAGCTCGACGCGCCACTAGCAGCGGTCGACATGAAAGGAGTCGCGTCTCGACTCACCCCTGTAATCGTCTTCGTGAGTACGGGTCCAGGAGCGAGTAAATATGCTCACCTTTTGTAGACGGCTTCGATCTAGAGCCTTCGTCGCGTCCAGGATTGTCTTCACGTCGCTGCTTTGCTTTGGGTCGGAACACATCCGGGATTCCACGACGCTTCACCTCCACCTTGGTATCCTGAGGGGGAACAGAGGGAGTCGCTTCCTTTCGAGCGAAAGGGTTCTTTCGAGCGGAGGTCTTGTTTCGGAGCTGGGTCTGGCCATCGAGAGCGGGCGGGGCGGTCGGGAGAGGGGAAGGTTTGGAAGAGATCTTGGCATCGGTGACTCTACTCATCGGAATTGAGGCGTCTTCAACTTGAGGATCCTTCTTGAACAGAGTTGACTTGGGGTGAGAGCTCGAACCCGTCGAGCTAGAAGGAGCGAGGAAAAACGGAGGTTGGTTAGACCCGCCAAACGTGACAGCCTTGCGGGGATCGTCGTCCAGGCGAGGCACGTATTCGAAAGGTTTTGGCTTCATGAACTTGAGTTTCCGGGTGGTGGAGAGGTGCTGAGTTGGAGACGAGGGTGGGTCATAGAGTGGCGCAGGAGATGAGGTGAATGGGTCGTCGACGCCCAGCGTCGACATCAGAGTGGGGAATAACGGCTGCATGAGCGGGGATCGGTCCGCGTTCTCATCTTCCTCGCCTCTCCGGTCGCAAGGAGGCGTACCACGCGCATCCTGGAGTCTAGGCTTCTTCGGAGCCGACTCGACTGGCGACTGTGGTGAGAACATGTCCGAGGCTAAGAGATGTTGGTCAGTGTCTCGTCGTAAGGGACGGGCGGGGGATAACCTACAAGTCGAAGGCTCCAGAGTAGTCCAAAGAGCTGGGGAGATCGCTCTCGATCTCTTCTTGCCTACGTTCAACGAGTAAGACTCAGGGGATGGGCCAGAACTGTGGACAAGTACACACCTGGGTCCACGAAACCTTCATCGACCTAGCAATCTTACTCCTGGAGGGGGGCCCTGATTCATTTTTTATTTCCGGCAGGTTTGGCTCGGAAATAATTATTTCCGACAGGTTTGGTCGGAAATAATTTGATGGATGGGCGCGGTTGAGGCAGGTGCAAAGGTTTTGGGCTGGTTGACTAAGCCATCAAATTATTTCCGACAGCTTTCGTCGGAAATAATTTGATCGCTGTGCCCTTTTGTGGCAGGTGCAATGGATTTG
The DNA here is from genome assembly GCA_027579765.1 of Candolleomyces efflorescens. Taxonomy (NCBI): domain Eukaryota; kingdom Fungi; phylum Basidiomycota; class Agaricomycetes; order Agaricales; family Psathyrellaceae; genus Candolleomyces; species Candolleomyces efflorescens. The sequence continues at coordinate 56,652 of JAMZDL010000159.1, forward strand.
GGTTGGTTGTCGAAGCCATCAATTTATTTCCGACAGGTTCTGTCAGAAATAATTTGATCGCGCTCGCGTTAGAGCTTTCGATCAAAGTACATAAGCCAGCCATCAATTTATTTCCGACAAAAGCTGTCGGAAATAATTTGATGGCTGGCGCGTCGAACTACATAAGCATGCCATCAATTTATTTCCGACAGCTTTCGTCGGAAATAAATTGACGGCTCTAGCATCGAAAGCTTGATCAAAGTAGGTGCGCCAGCCATCAAATTATTTCCGACAGCTTCCGTCGGAAATAAATTGATGGCTGGCGCCTCAATGACCAGTGTAGGGTACTAAGTAGCTCGTAGACAGTTCAGTTACCAATTAGCATAAGCCCTTGGAAATGCAAGATGAGTCCTTATACGCAAGTTTATTTCCTAACCTACAGAGTTTAGACACGCGTGACGCACGGACCCACAGTTCAAAGGCATTGAATCCAAGCTTTCTGACGAGCCCACAATGGTCACGATCTGTTCAGAATTCATAGAACGCCAGAGGTAGGGAGATAACCCCCGAGCGCCCATAGCGTGGGGCTAAAGCGGTCTGTTCTTCACCATTTAGGCCGTGCGTAGAATCGTTGGACAGCATTAAATTGACTATATGCACAGAGCGCACACACAGGGTGAAAGGTGCACCGGTGCCCAAGATATTCGATTCGACGCTCGAGGCCACCAATGGCCCACCCAGACGAGTTTCGCTCACATGTGCGCGCATGTGGGCTCGTTAAATAGGATTGAATTCAAGCTCCCTGACGGTCCCACAATTAGCAAGATATGTGAAGAACTGGTAGAACGCCAGAGCGAGGGTACCCGCCCCCCAGCGTCCACACCGCGGGTATTCAACCGTCAGTTGTTCACCGTTCATGCTGTGTCTAGGGTCATTTGAAAGCATAAATTCAATGCTATCGAACGGGCCCACACAGACACTGAACAGTGCCTTGGCGGCCGAGAAATTCAATTCCAGGCTGGAGGCGCGCAATGGCGCAGCATGGCGAGTTTCGCTCGTATCGGGAGGTGGGTAGGCTCTTTAAAAAGCGTTAAATCCTAGTTTCCTGACTAGCCCACATATTCCCCAATCCATGCAGAACTCGTAGAGTTCCAGAGGTAGGAGGTTCATCCCCAAGCGCCCACCCCACGAGTCATGAAACGGTGAGTTCTGCACCGTTCAGCCTGTGAGTGGTACCGTTGGAAAGCGTTAATTGAATGCTCTCTAACGGGCTCACTCAAGACGTGAACCGTGCTTTAGCGCCCGAGATATCGCTTTAGAGGCTCGAGGTCCACTACTGGCCCAACATGATGAGTTTTGCTTCCATCGGGGCGTGCGTGAGCTCATTCGAAAGCGGTAGATTCAGGCTTCCTGACAAGCCTACACACTCCCCAACCCATGCGGAACTCGTGGAACGCCGGAGGTAGGAGGATCACCCCCAAGTGCCCACCCCACGAGTCATGAAACGGTGAGTTCTGCACCGTTCAGCCTGTGGGTGGTACCGTTGGAAAGCATTGATTGAACGCTCTCTAACGAGCCCACACAGAGCGTGAACGGTGCATTCCCGCCCAAGATATTCAATTCCAGACTCTCGGGCCCGCAATGGCCTATAAGGGTGGGTTTCGCTCAGAACTGGGCGTGAGTAGGCTCGTTTAAAAGCATTATATCAGAGCTCTCTGACGGGCCCACACACAGCCCACTCCGTGCAGAACTCGTAGTACGCCAGATGTAGGAGGTTCGCCCCCAAGCGCCCACCCCACGAGTCATGAAACGGTGAGTTCTGCACCGTTCAGCCTGTGAGTGGTACCGTTGGAAAGCGTTAATTGAATGCTCTCTAACGGGCTCACTCAAGACGTGAACCGTGCTTTAGCGCCCGAGATATCGCTTTAGAGGCTCGAGGTCCACTACTGGCCCAACATGATGAGTTTTGCTTCCATCGGGGCGTGCATGGGCTCATTCGAAAGCGTTAGATTCAGGCCTCCTGGCAAGCCTACACACTCCCCAATCCACACAGAACCTGCGGAACGCCAGAGGTTAGGAGCATTACCCCCAAGCGCCCACCCTACGAGGTATAAAACGGTGGGTTCTCCGCCGTTAAGCTCGTGAGAGGCCTCGTTCGAAAGCCTCAGTTCAACGCTTTTCAACGAGCCCCCACCCAGCGTGATCGAAGCTCTGGCGCCCGAGATATTCCATTCGAGGCTCGAGCCCCGCAATGGCGCAGCACGAGGAGTTTCCATTGGGTCTGGATGTAAGTGAACTCGTTGAAAAGCATTGAATCTGAGCTTCCTGACGATATGACATACTCCCCAAACCCTACAGAACTCGTTGAACACCAGAGGTAGGTGGATCGCCCCCAAGCGCCCACCCCACGAGGCATAAGACGGTGGTTTCTTCACCAATCAGGCTGTGTTTAGGACTGTTGCAAAGCATTAATCCAATGCTCTCTAACGAGCCCACACAGAGCGTGAACGGTGCATTCCCGCCCGAGATATTCAATTAGAGTCTCTCGGGCCCGCAATGGCCCAGAATGATGGGTTTCGCTTGGATCCGGACGTAAGTAGGGTCGTTGAAAAGGATTAAATTCGAGCTTTCTGAGGAGGCCACACACTCCCCATTCCGTGCAGAACTTGTAGAACGCCAGGCCTAGGAGCATCACCCCCAAGCGCCCATCCCTCAAGGTATAAAACGGTGGGTTCTCCACCGTTGAGCCTGTGCAAGAGACCGTTGGAAAGCATTAATTTAATCCTATCTAACGAGCCCACACCGAGCGTGAACGGTGCTCTAGCGCCCGGGATATGGCAATCGAGCCTCGAGGGCCAACAATGGCCCAAAATGGTGAGATTGGACTCACCCGGCGCGTGAGTGGGCTCGTTAGAAAGCTTCAAATCCAACCTTTCTGACGAGCCCACACTCTAATCAATCCATCCAGAACCCGCAGAACTCCAGAGGTCGGAACCCCGCCCCCAAGCGCCCACGCATTTGGGTATCAAACAGCGAATCGTTCAACGATCAGGCCGTGGGTGATATCTTTCAAACGCTTTGAATGAACACTTTCTACAGAGCCCACCCAGAGCGTGATCGCTGCTTTAGCCGCCAAGATATTCAACTCGAGGCCTCGAAGCCCACAACGGCCTAGCATGATGAGTTTGAATCACAGATGGGTGTACGTAGGCTCGTTAGAAAGCACTCAATCATACCTATTCGACGAGCCGAGAATTTGTTCAAGGCCCAAGGTATGAACACCGCCTGCGAGAGGCCACACAGGCAGTATAAAACTGTGAAAGCGCACAAGGAAGAAACGTAGGCATCGACCTATCGCCTTGTACACAGGTTTGTGAAAACGTGAAGTCACTCGAACGAGTCGACGTGAATCTTAAATGTGCTGTGCCCAATGGATTCTACACAATCCGAGCACGATGATATCATTGAATTATTTCCGACTGGACTCGTCAGAAATAATTTGATCGTTCGATGGCGGTTAGCATCCCATCAAGTTATTTCCGACAGAATCTGTCGGAAATAATTTGATGCCATAGGCGTCGATAAGCACTCCTTCCCTCTCGATAAGCAGACCTTCCCTCTCGATAGATATACACATAGGCTCGATAATTTAACCCTGGAACTACGTGTGTAGTAAATGACAACCGCATAGATATTTGTAGCTGGATCAGCAGCTACAAACGTTGGCATTCGAATCGGAACTACAGATTGTCTCCACTGAGGTAGATTCGCTTGTGGATCTCGCCCTATGTAAAGGTCACCTGCATGCGCCGTACAACGTCAAGCAGCTCACCAATCCCACTCGCACCATGCAATCTCACGATCCATCGGCCGGGGCATCGGTGCGGACGTGCAAGTGCGTATGCCCGGCACCCGGTTACACATTTCATCGTCCTCGTCCGGATACAGTCAACCAGCCGATCGGAGCTAGACAACCCCTTTGCCCAAGCCCCCGATTTCACTTATACTTTCGCCCCACCACCTGCCTCTCATTCGTACTTCTCATCACCATGGCCCCCCCACTTTCCGAAGATCATGAAGGTTCTGTCGAGGTGCGTCTTTACTAGATAACCACTCCTTCACAATCAATACTCACAGAAAGTCATATCTCAGAGAAACACGTCACCCTCCCCTCTCCCCACCACCGGAAAGAAAAGGGAGCGATCCCAGACCCCTTACTACCCGAACAAAAATCCTCGCCTCCGTCGCCTCAGCACTCCTCCTTCACCTCCTCTCCCTCCAAGCCCCACTCTCGTCACGTCGGCACCGTCCCACGAAGATCAGCTTTCATCATCTCAAGGCGAAACGATAATCGCGGACTCGGAGGATGGATATTCCGAGTTGGACGAGGATGCATGTCTGGCCTATCTCACTGACGAAGTCAGCGAGCAGGCCTCGAGTGAGCCGGACCCATCTAGCGAGCACGACACCAACACAGGCTACAAGGAGGTTTACATTGTTGACCCATCCACGGGCCACATCCTCCCCATCTGGCGTCGTGAATGTGAGTACTGACTTCCTGCCACGTCACGGCCTTTGCTAATGAGAGATAGTGGATCACTCTCAGGAGGCTGGGGAAGGTGGTTTGTCCACTCCACCTGTCTCTGAAGCTCCTGCTACAGCCTCAACCTCCGTGCCTCTGTCGAACATCCGAGATCTTTCTCCCGAAGTGTAGATAGCTCATGTACATGTATACACTAGCAGACGTTTCGTTCGACTCAATGGGAGATTTTCATTCAATACCTTTCAGCTGGGCACTCTGTCGTTCTTTCTCTCTTCTCAGGACCTGGGCCAAGAGTGTACACGTGGCCGCATTCAACCCAATGCGGCAAATACACTCAGCCGATTCCAACTGCACGCTCCCTCCTGGTGGGAGATACATTCAAGCATCCATTCCAATTTATCTCCAACGGAGCTCCGCATCCCCAAGATAACCAATTCCACCGGCTTTATTTACGCCTGAACTGACCGTTGAGCCTCCAGCGTACTAGCTTTTGGGTCAATCTTGATACAATCTCTCATAAATCTCGAAAACCAATACGCGTGAGGTCTAACGAGTTCAATCCTCCATGCAGGGAGGGACGGACAATAAAAATAGTGTGTTATCCAGACACCTACAGAGTCAGAGGTCACCACAACCCGGATCGTGTTACCCTGAACCCATATCTCTCCACCCATTTCCACGCGCAGACGCATGTCCACGAGGTAACCGACCCACCGCCTTTGGGACGTGTATGGCCGAATGACAGAATTCAGTATACACATCCAGAAATCCCACTCCGTCGCTGCTATCTCGTACGCCCACAGAACTCCATCAACCCAAATCTCACCCTCATCCCGCTACTCTCCTCGAGATATCTCGTCAATAACCGACATGCTGCAGGTAACCTCCGGATCTCCCGAGCTCTGGTGTATGTGCTGAAAACCTGGATAGGATAATCCAGTTGAACAACTCACCGACGACGTCTCGAACAGAGCTCAAAGCGCTGAAGCACTGGGGGACGTAAGTCAAATGTACTCTTATATCGCCATACGTCCTGTAAACTTACCTCCAACAACCCTCCTCATCGACCATCCTCCACTCAACCTAATATCTCCCAGGATGACGCTGACCAAGTCATGGCTATTGACGAAGCTGAGCGAATCCGCGGGATGATTGCTGCAACCACCCGTGGTGCCAAGGTACGTATTGCACATCCTCCATTCGTGCCGCCGTCTGACTTGCCCAATTTTCCAGGCCATCGCCGCCGAGTTGGCTCGTGAAGAACGTCGGGAACTTAGCGAAGAAAAAATGCGCAGGCTCGTGAGTATATTGACACTGCGTACACCCAATCCCTTACTCATGGTATTTATTCAACTTAGCTCACCGTCGTCCAACCAATGGAAGTAGCAGACAAAGACGCTTTTCTTGGCTACGCGTTACTCAACGTGGTCGCGACTAACGACGGTGGAGAGGGTCCAACCTTGGAGGCGTCTCCCTTCCGACGTCCCTTCTCCAACCGCCAGATTAGCAAGCTCAAGTTCGTCGCTGGGACTGACGGAAGCGGACTGAGAACCCGCGACCACGAACACGCTTTGAACGTTGCTGTACCTCGCCAATGTCTCGACATCACTTACCTAAGCCAATCCCCGTACGGTCCACACCAGCGTATCCACTGGCTCCCTGGCGCGAAGGAAGAAACCATGATATTGCTGGCTGGGGCCCATCGTCAGAAACTATCGTTGGATCTCACCAAGGAGCATACGAAGGAAATTCAGAAGTTGGAGAAGAGGTTAGAGAAAGCTTTGACGGATGGCGACGCGCGGAAGGAAACTGAGATCCGTGGTACGATGGAGGATCTGAGGAATGCGATGCAATATCGTGTTATATGGCTGGCTATGGTGTATGACAAGGGTACGTCATCGTCATATATCGTTTGACTCGTTTCTGAGCATTTCACAGAGAAGATACTCCAAACGCAGCAACTGTCCGGTCCCGCTCTCATCAAGCTCATCACGAACGCCCGAATCGCTCCCGCCGCAGACACCGAAGACCACGAACTATCAACGATCTTTGGTCTTGCCAGTAACGCCCACCTCCAGGGCGCCATCGATGCCGTCAACTATCTTAGCACCCTCAACACCAAACGTAGCGACGCGTATAAACGGCTCTCCACTCGTGGCGGCGATTTCCTCCACTTTGTCGTCAAGACACGCGCATCCTCGGCATTCAGTCACTTCTATACCGACAGTGCCAAGATCGTATCCGTCCAGCAAGGCGTGTGGGGTCTCATAGGGCCCTTCGTGTGGTACCTGTGGAATCAAGGACTATACATGTGCAGTGACATCGTTACGATTGCGACGTACCCCGATCTTGCCTCCGCGTTGAAGAAATGGGATCCCTCGATCTACGTATCTCGTCCCGTTCTCAACGTGCTCATGGACGTCGCCGACCAGGCTTTCAACGAGCATCTCGCTGATATTCTGATCTATATGGGTACGGGTAATGAAGAATACTCACAAGCGTTCACCGACTACACCTCGTTCATCGCCACCAACTTACCGACTTCGCTTGCTCGATCGCAAAACGAGGAGCCGATAACTGGACCCCGCGAGATGTTTCTGTGGGGAACGAGACAGGACGACGCATCAGGCATCTATTGTCGAAGCAGGCGGCTTACCGAGAGCCAGGTTATCCTAGTATCGACTCCCACGTCCCGTTATTCAGCCCTATGTGTGGCACTATGATGCTGGACCACTGGTGCAGCGTGAAGGATTCTGTTTACATGGTACGTTCTCATTTACGCCATTGCACGTCCCATTCTAATGTCGTTACTCTTCCAGGTTAGCAGTTGGCTCGTGCCTGGTTTATCGTCCATCCAGGCGGTAAACCTGTCCGGTGCGACGGAGAAGTTACCTTTCACGTCCTATCCCTCCGCTATCCGTCGATACCTCGAATTCTGGCTTGGGTATGGCGTACGAGACGACTGGAACAAAACCGAGGTATCTCAGATGTTGAAGGAGTCATTCGACGAAGGAGAGAGCGGAGAAGAGGTCGTAAGCGCTATTTTCAACGTCATCGTGCGTTTACTCTGGCGCTATAGAGAGTCAGTCCTTCGTCCAGCGCAGAAGCTGCTCCCGTCTTTCCCACGTGTCAAAGCTCCCGGCGCGAAGTCCTTGGCCACCTGGGAGAAAGTATACGACTCGGAAGAGCTGGAGCAGGTTGGGAAATGGATTCGGATGTGGAGACGGGACCTGTCGAAGGAGAGTGGAGTGAAGAAGGGGGACGTTACGCATCGAATGGGCCCTCTCATGCCAGATGCAGTCAGGGCGGCGGTGGACGAGTATCAAACCTCGTACGGGGAAGACCATATGCTCCCGTTGATGAATGTGTTCGAGTGCTACGTGTTCGAGTTTTTGGCCAGTCCCACCGGTTCATCGAACAATGTCAAGTTCCACCAGAGCCGTATACGCCACCTCGCCGACGAAATCGTCTTTTACTCCACCGAACTGGTTCCCTCAATCAAACGAGTCCAACCGATCGTCACCCTCTACGCGGAGCTCGTGCGCGTTATTCATTCGTTCCCCCAGCTCGCCAATTCCCCCTTAGGGTTATGAGGGGGTCGTAGGGTCGGTAGGGTCGGATTTTTTGGTAGGTTTTTTGTAGGGTAGATCCGCAGGGTGGATCCGTAGGGTGTGTCCGTAGGGTGGATCCGTAGGGTGGATCCGTAGGGTGTTTCCGTAGGGTGGATTCGTAGGGTGTGTGCATAGGGTGGATCCGTAGGGTCTGTGCATAGGGTGGATCGGTAGGGTGTGTCCGCAGGGTGTGTGTAGGGTGGGGTGCAGGATGGAGGTGCCGAGTAGATTCAGTGTGGCACGTATGTCAAGAGTGCATACATGAACTGAGTGGATGCAAACAGCACACACTTTGTAGCGTGTAGACCAGCTATGCACTACAGCCTTGGGTACACAACTGTGTAATGCGAACACCAATTGTGCACAATTATATACTAGACCAGCATGAATTGAAGTTCATGAAATGAATGTACATATGTAGTTACCCAGGTGGTGGCAATGCGAGTATCTCTGCTGCACCAGTAACAACTTTGGTATGTGCGCGAACTCAGACTAACTATCTTATTCCATAACATGGCACCGATGTGCACTTGATATGAACTCAATCCACGCTTATATCGCAGGCAATATGAACCGGATTGCACTTCATATCAACTATATGAACCCAGTTGTTGTTCATATTGAACTCAATATGAACTCAAATCGAGTTCATATCAACCTGATCATGCTACATATTGCTGATATTAACCCAGCTGTCACTCATATTGCATTCAATATGAACTCGAGTCCAGTTCATATCGTCATTCTGAGTCAATATGAACTCGAGTCCAGTTCATATCGTCATTCTGAGTCAATATGAACTCGAGTCCAGTTCATATCGTCATTCTTAGGGTTAAGGGACTTTTTTTTGAAACGTAGGGATGAAGAACCCTAGAGCCTAGGGTGGAGGGACTGCCTAACTATCTTATTTTTGGCCTGGGATCCCGGGGCACCCAAAAAAAGTCAAAACGCCCAAAAAGTGCGAGTTATACAGACCAAAAATCCGACTGTATAACTTTTTTCACTTTCGACTTTTGGAAAATGAGGGACACTTTTTGAGATTTCGGAAACCATTTTGAAGTTATACAGACCCAAATCTCGACTGT